>JANHFL010007435.1:485145-516999 GCA_032468155.1 Oxyrhabdium leporinum
TTTTACCTACCTCGGAAGGATGGAAGGCTGAGTCAACCTTGAGCCTAGTGGGATTTGAACCGCTCGATTGAATCAGCCGAAGTGGCCTGCAGTTCAACACTCTAACCACTGCGCCACCTAGGCTGAGAAAAACTCTTAACTAAATTAAGAAAAACTCTTAATACTCTTAACTCTTAACTAATTAAGAAAAACTCTTAATACTGAGAAAAACTCTTAACGTGAAGACTAGAATGCAAGGCCCTAACCCTAACCCTAACCCTGTCAAGATTTCAGATTTTGCATGCAGAAATGAAGACAGTTCTGGCTTGCAGAATTAAGTAACGTAATAATGCATTATTGTAAGGGTTTTTTTTTTAAACCAAGTTGGTGTTGGCTGTTTACAGCCAGTAGTCAGGCTTTGTAAATTGTACCACATGCTCACTACTTTATCTACCAATATTATGACCCTCTGCCATCGCGCTCAGCATTGAAGTAAGATACTGGATTTTTCCATTCTCCATTGACAGACACCAGACAAACAGGTTGCCAGCTTCATCCAGGCAAGCCAACTGGTTGGAGTTGAGGTGAGCAAAAGCCAGATCTGCCACACCCCCAGTGAAGCCTTTCAGGAGAGTCCGCTCAGCCGTGCTGACACTCAGGACCCGCACCATGGCCGAGCCGCTGCTGGCACCTGGGAAACAAAGAGCAAAAGACACCTAGTCAAGAGGAGCAGGAAAGAAATTCTTCTTTCTATGGTGGAGATGGAAGAAGGTCCGGCATAGGCCGATGGACAAAAGTTAAGATGCAAAAGAAGCCCAACTGAGACTTCAGAGTGGACACTGGGAGGATGGGGTGATGTCTCACCTCGAATAGCATAAGCCAGGTAGGCATTTGAGACAGCAATGAGGTTGCCATAGTAATATTTCTGTTCCCAGTCATACCTGGCCACTGGCTGGATTTTAACCTGGCGGGGGGGAACAAAGAAGACAAACAACAGCTTTAGCGTAGGAATCAATTCAATACCGATCAATAGGAATACCACATCCAATAAAGAAGACCATCTATGGCAGGGGTAGGCAACTATGCCCCTTTACGACCAGTGGACTTCAACTCCCAGAATTCCTGAGCCAGCGTGGAAGTTGGAAGTCCACAGGACATAAAGGGATCATTGTTGCCCACTCCTGATCTCTGAATGCTCTATGATAGGAAGCAGGGAAGGAGAGAAGGAGATGGCCACTGTCTAATCTGTAGGAGAAGGAAAGCTCACAGCAATGTGAAAAAGAAGCAAGTCAGCAAACAAGCAGGTTCCCCTTGTCTGACCATTACTTTTGAATATTTTAAAATGTTTCTCAGCAACCAAGAGGAATCAGGAATGATACGAAGAAGGAAAGAATGTGGTCTACCGTTGCATATAGAGATTATTAGACAGCAAATTAACAAACCTTTTGTTCCTTAACAAGACATAAATAACGAGCTGGCAATTCTTGAAATTACAACTGTACACGGACAGATTGACAGGATGGGTAATATAACTGAGCAATTTTAAGGGACTTTGTTAGAACAGACTGATTGATTGGCAGAAATATACATGAAGGCACATTTAGAGTGCCACCATTCCTTTAGTATCGCAAAACATGTTAACATTCTTTTGGATTTTCATCCAAATTGCATAGTGTTCTCCTACTCGTTTGTTCACAGGTATTTCTGAAGGGAGAAAGGCCTGAGGTGTGTGGACTGAAAACGGAAAGGGAGAGAGGGAAAGAACTGCAGATCTTCCCTGCATTAACTAAAGTGTCTTCTGATCAATCTACCTCTCTTGGATTACAGCCAGTCAATATATCAAGGCCATATTCTCAAACACAATGTCTGAACATGTACCCAATATAACATCTGCATCTGCCAATGGTCAATTTTTTTTTAGACATTTTGCATATTTTTTCTCTTATAATACCAGGATAGGTATGAGCTTGTCATCCGCAGGTGAGAAGGAAGAGAGTTATGACCTAATAAGAAAGTGCTTTCTTGTATTTACCTTATTGCTTCCTCTGGCTTTACTGGTGATGCTGGAATCACTGCTGGCCACTATTTCAACATCTTTAGCAAGGATCACCATACAGGTTGAATTATCATCTCCAGAGAGGCAGCTAAAAAGGTGGCCAGGGGCAGGAGAAAAAGAGGTCAGTCTCCAGGATATTAAAGGTAACTTTTTTTGTGAACTGTTCAAAGAATCAGGACCGTGGTCACCGTACACATACATAGAATCAAGCAGATGGCATTGATACTGCATTGTAGAATTCCCAACTACGTATTTTACAGATCCAGACTGAATACAAATGTTACCCATCCATGGGCAAAAGGACAGAATAAACCAGGAGCAGCAAGCCTCAACTGACAGTGACTGCTCTTTACAACACAGATTTCTCCTGTGCTCTTCTAAATCAGCTTTCCCCAACCTGTCTGGTGTCTCTTCAGACATGCTGGACTTCTACTAACTGAGTGCCTCCAATATGGCAGCTGAAGTTCATTTGGAGAAAAGCAGGTTGGAAAATGTAGCATTAAACATCAATTGGTGAGGCACTGTACTGATTCAACCCACCCTAGAAGCTACACACAATTTTACAAAGTCTTAATATAAGGAATGCCAGAATAGAGGGAAATCTTGATATTTCAGAGACCACAAATCGCACATATTTTGGCCTTTCACTTTTGCCTCACCAGTTAAGATACCTACATAACTTGCTTGTCTTGTAGTGCTCCGAGAGGAACGGTTTGTGGAACAGGCTTAGTCGAGGATGAGCCATCTCCAGCTGCGGTGGGATCTGGCACCAGAAGACCGTTCAGGTCACCATTATATGAACTGGATGTTCTCTGGTTTTCATTCACTGACCCTGAAAGGTATGAAGAATAGGGAAACAGAAAGGGAAACCAAGATTCATATTTACTTAGTCTTGTCACAGAGTTGTATATATTTTAAATTAGCCAACCTTTTACTGAAGTACTGTGTATTGCTGACTTATAAAAACGTAGTATTTTTAACAGCAAGGCAGATTTTAGATCCACCTCTAGCACTTAATTCCATAAGTCTAATTTTGGGAATGGGGAAAGAACTGTCTTTCCATTCTTGCTGATTTTTTGGGAGAAAGAAACATTGCTTATCTGTTACAAATCGCTCATAGATTTTAAAGTATACCCCGGGCAACAATCTGCTCGTAGAATATTACACTTTAACTTTAATCTACATTACATCAAACATTTCGTTCATGGCCAAATTATTGACTCTTTCTAGAACACCTTTCCCTAACTTAGGCTTTTTCCAGATGTGTGGACTTCAACTTACAAAAGTTCCACTTCATGATTTCCCCTACTTTTCAACGGCTTCAAATACCCCTACAAGACTTTCAAATGAAGTATATTAAGATATTTCTTCACTTTGCTTATATTTCAAGCAATTGATCTAAAACTCCTTTTTAAAAAGCCCTACAATATAAAACCACAGAAATTTCACACAACACATAAAGTATCAAAACAGTTGCCGAAGTATTACCATATTGCATATTTTATAAAGACAGCTGCATTTGTTACCACGCTAAATATCAAACAGCAAGTAACCACTCTAAATATCAAAAAGCAAGTAAGCTTTGACAAGAGGACAAACACGGAGTTGAGCTAATGCATTTGCTACAATTACTTGTATTCAAATGATACATTTGTGGTTTATATTTATAGTTTTGCACTACAAGCCAATGGTCAAAATAAATAACATTATTGTTATTAACTACACAGTGTTATAGAACAACACAAGCTATTTTCTATGCTGCTAAGCATGGAAATTACAACATTCTGAATAGAAGCGGACAGAACAGTTTAATGAGGGGACTTTGGCTATCAATATGGATATGTAGAAACATTTTAGCAATGCTTTTTTTAAAAAAAGACACCATTTTTAAAATAGCTTTTTTTCAAAAGTGCAAACATCTAATTATTAGATTATTATTAAAACCAATAATTCAAATCAAATAAGTGCTATGTATAAAATCTTTACACTTAATTGGTGTCAGGCCCCCCTCTCCTTCTAACTCAAGAAAGTAGAACTCTTGAAACTTAGAATTTCAAACAGGATACTTTTGATTGAGCAGAAGTGATAGGAGGCAAAGTGAAAGCAAGATCCAAAGTTTAACGAAGAATACAGTAACTTTTATGATACCCAAACCCCACCCCAGTCTTGTGATGGCCACTGGCCAATTCAGAGCTACAAAGATGCTTTCGGAAAAAGAGATAAGGAACCTTAGAGGGCCTCAATCAGGAATGTTGCAGGATCGAGAAACAAAAGTGTAGGAAAGTTATGCTAATAGGATTTATAGTGTCCTTTCCCCTCTGTGCCAGGCAGTGGAAAGTTACAGTAAACTATTCCCCCCCTTCCTCTCCTGGAAGAATGGCAGATACACATTTGGGGATCTGACAATTAGTATCTTTGCATGAACCCTTAAATTTGGGTGTGTAGAGGGGTCCTTGTAGGAAGCATGTTGTGTGAACCGCTAAACAGACTGGAGAGACAGGGACACGGATTTAGTCAGCACCAAACAAAAGCAAAAAGGCAGATGGAAGATAAATCCTAAATTTGAGTGGAAAAAAAGGTCTTCTTTAGATAGTCTGCCTATATTTTAACAGCTGTGGAATTCTGGGGGGGGGTTGAAGCCCACACATGTTAAAAAGAGGCAAGGTTAAAATACGCTGATTTAGAGGATTGAATAAACTAAAAAAAAAAGCTGATGTTAAGGACAATAGAGCAGAAAATATGGATTACATAAGCAAACAGATATATACGTGTGTGTGTGTGTGTGTGTGTATAGCATATCTATACGCGTGCTGTGCATGCGCACACTTTTGAGAGCTGGCAACAGGATTTCATTTTTAATGTGTGCCAGTGTGCCCACAGGGGGGGGGGAAATGACAATAAAGGTTATCTTATCTATCAAAGAAACCTGAACCTAGAATACCGTAATGCTGTACAGTGCTAGGTACGGAAGATTAAAAAAAAGCAAGTAATATATTGATGTTTTTTATTCAATGAGATCTCCTGCCCCCACTTTTTAATCAAAACCTTAGATGCTCTGGAATTCACCCCACCGGGTTGAGTGGGAATTGTTTCCCCACCAGTTTTGCAGAGGATAGCAATCTATTTACTCCACTATCCACTTCGGATAGGAGGCGGAGTCCCAGCTCCTTCAAGAAGATTTGCTCCCAACCAAGCAAAGTCACGGGATGCTACAACCCCGAGTGCGAATCTCCGCCTCCGCCTGCCCGCCAACCGGGGCCCTTCGGACCGGGGCAATGGCGAGGAGGGAAGGGCAGCCGACTTCCCTGCTGCAGGGCGTCGGATCGGGGAGGAGCTGCTTCCCTCCGCTCGCTCTTCCCGGACAGCGCCACCGCATCAGCGGGGCGCGGGCGGGATTGCCGGGAGGAAGGAAGGGAGTCCAAGCCGGGCACTCGCGCTGCCCTCCAGCCCCGAAGCCGAGCGACTTTTGCCGAAGGATCAGACCCCGCCCCGGAGCTCCGCCAGGGCCGACGCCCGAGACCCCCGCCTCGTCTCACCGCCGGGCCGATCCAGCTTGAGGATGTCGCGCAGGTGCTGAGTCGCGTCCTCGATATCGATGCTAGCGGAAGCCATCGGGACCCGCCAAGGCCGAAGCCACCGCCGCTCACGCCCGCCCGCCGCCCGGACAGGCCGAGCCCGACTCGCCGCCCCCACTTCCGCTTCCGGTCCGGCCTTGCCTCCTCTTCCCGTCGGAAACCGCATCCCGGCGCGCGGGTTCCACCCAGCGTCTTGCTGGAATGGGAAACATTGCAAAGGGTTGGGTAGAAAAAAGGGGCGAGGGCGGGCGGCGGTGGCGTCCCTCCTTCTCTGGCTTTGCGTGGCCTTGCCCGGCCAAGCGACAGAAGGCCTCTTCCTTTTGAGTGAGTGAGCCGTGCTGTGATTGCACGGAGTCGGCGTCTATTTCGAAGAGTAGGACGAGAGAGGACAAAAGCTGCCTCGTCTTCTTATGGCGGACATGCCTTTTGAGTTGCAGCAAATGAAAATACATAGATTTTCCCCGGACAGGGGGATAAAATGCCCGTGCATCTATCTATCTATATACAGCCTCATACAATAGATACTGGCACACATTAAAAATGAAATTCTGTTGGCAGCTCTCAAAAGGGTTCACATGCACAACACACATATAAATATGCTATATGCCTACCCTACCCGTTTGCTTATGTAATCCGTATTTTCTGCTCAATTTTCCTTAACGTCAGCTTTTTTTAGTTTATCCAATTCTCTAAATTAGTGTAGTTTAAAATTGCCTCTTTCAACATGTGTGGGCTTCACCCCCCAGAATTCTACAGCAGTTAAAATATAGGCAGACCATCTGAAGACCCTTTTTGTATGTAAATTCTATTTGTACAGGTAGCCCTTGACTTCCAAGTGCATTTAGTGACCGTTCAGTTACAATGGCACTGAAAAAAGTGATTTATGGCCATTTTTCTCACGACCATTGCATATCCCCATGATCATGTGACCAAGATTCAGATGCTTGGCAATTGCAGTGTCCTAGAGTCATATTTTGTGGCCTTCTGACAAGCAAAGTCTATGGGGAAACCAGATTCACTTAACAACCATGTTAGTAATTTAACCACAGTGATTCACTCAACTATGGCAGAAAAGTCATAAAATGGGTCAAAATTCACTTAACAAATGTTTCGCTCACCAACAGAAATTTTGGGCTCAATTGTGGTTGTACGTCGAGGACTACCTGTATTTGATAATATAATGAATTACCAACGATATTGGTAATATTTGATCATCTTTTTGCAAGCCCAAAGCCTGTAGAAATGATCTGAAAATAAAAGGAGAAACTTTTGCACACTGTACATCCAGCTTCCCCCATTGAAAGATAGAAGAGCTTTGCTATTCTGTTCCAGCAAACAAGTCTTTGCAACAAATACAGGAATGCTTCTTTTTTACAATAAATGTTTCTTCAAGAACTGTGTGAAATATTGAAAGCTGACCACCCAGTCATTTCTCAGTGGCTTGTGGCTTGCATAGAAACTGGGAACACATGGTTGAGTTGGAATCAGTTTAGAATGGCGATACACCCTGTGGTGGGAAATTATAGCACAATTCAGTATAGAGCTGCACAATATTTGACCATAACATCCTAATTAGGACACATTATGCGAAGACTCTATTTCTGGCAAAGGAAAACAGGACAATCAGCAGAAGGTGGTAATGGAGGCACAGTTGGAAGAGTTGAAGGACCAAGTTGGGGGGATCATTCCGATTGGTTCCAATGCACTATTACTGCATCAAAAGGATCACAAGCCAAATTACTGTAAATTGTTCAAAATATGATACATGTAAGAGGTGCTAAAATTACCTCTTTATTATACATCACAACATGCGCAACATAGAAATGGCAGAAACCTGAGGAAACATGTTTTACTTGAAATAGGTTTTTTTTACTAAGCTATACGTATATTGCTTACAGAAATATAAAGAATTTTCTTTGACAGGCAACACCAACATTCAAAGAGGATAATTTGAAAGCATTTTAGAGTGATTATCTCTCGCTGGATATCTGGTCACCTTTTCATGGTCATTGCTTCACTATAGTTAGACAGCAACAGAATCCCTACCTTCATTTTCATTGTTTCTTACATTTCTAAGCTTAGCCTTACAAAAGAGTGCTTGTTAAAGAATCTTTATTAGTACATTTGCCACAGGTACAGTCTTAAACAAGCCAAGATTACACAGCCCATAACGGAATAGGTAGATAACCTTACTCCACAAAACTTCAGCATATTTATTGGTAAAACTAGCAATGCTCTGTAAACCAAACTTCACAATATTAAAGTCTGCTTTCTTTACCATGTACATCAAGTATTTCTTATTAAGTGTGTAAACTTAGCAGTTTTTGAATACATTTTGTTTCTGGCAACAGATGCCAAATTGAATATTATACTAGCAAAGTTTTAGAGCACTTTTGTATCAAAGTGAAAAACGAGGAGAAAGGACTCTAGAGCTTATGACTTACATGAGAGCCATGAAAACTTGTTTCTTGCCCAGAATATTATAAAAAAGAGATATATACCTAGTGAGCCTCAAAATACAGTAGATGGGTTGTGAGCATGGTGAGTCACATCTACACAGACCTATCTACACATATCCCAACAGAATATCCCTTGTTTTTATAGTTTATTTAATCAGCAGTTCAATAGCCTTATTCTATTTACATGTCTTCCATATTCCCAGACCAAATATTTTGTTATCCTTTCTTGCAATAACTAATGTCTTTAGGTTATGTTTTGCTCTCCCAGCATGCAATTTTAATTCAAAAATAGTTCAGATGAACTTTCCTTCCTGCAGCTTCAATCAGGGAAGAACGCAGCCAGTTCTTGCCTCCAACTAAAACCTTAGCTTCACTTAGGGAAGGGAGAGTTTCTAATCAAATGCCATCTGCTAATACTGGAAGCTGAAGTAGCGTGTGGAAAAATAGTCATTTCCTCCTTATGGATGACAAAAGGCATTCATTTGCTTAACTAAAAAGAATAAAGCCTCTTTAGGCAAAATGTGTTCCTATGAATACACATTCAAGGAATTTTTCTAAGGCATTTTATGTATGGCTATTACATACTGCTTCATTAAGGCATATACCTATTCAACCTTAACATATCACGAAATCCTTCAAACCATTCACTAGCCATATTGAGTAAGATGATGCTGAGCTACCAAAATCAGCCGCAAACATCCATTTTTCTTTATAAAAAGCTTCCTGTCACCAGCTTTGAATGCTACGGTGTTGGAAACAAATTTCATCGACAATAGTTTTCAACTAAACCTATACGTAGGTACTAAGAAACTAACTTTTAAGATCCATTGCCCCAGACTGATTAATTTCAATTGTGATCCTCGCAATGAAGCAACTACACTCATCATCTTTTAACGACCCCATAATCCCTTGCAGGGTGGAGTCTGGGCAACTGAACGGAGCTAGCAGTTTAATGGCCGGATGCCCTTCCTGTCGCAAACGCAGAGTTTTGTTCAGCAGATATATTCTCATTGAATTCACAGCCTCCCGATTGTGAGGCGAGCTCCACCTCTAGGCCACCGCACCACACAATGAAGCAGCTACACTGATGGCATATATACGCTTAGAAGACTCCGGAGAGTCAGAACCTTTAAATTGTGACAAGCTTCAAAATGCATTCCTTTTTTAAAAAAACAAAAAACTATTCAGTCAGTGTGTACAACTGCAATTTCTTAAAAGACACAGGCCTAAATTAACAAATTTGAGCTCGGTTTTTCTGAAATTGAACATCAATAATTAAGAATTGCATACTTTTTTTTTGCTATTCATGAGCATGTGGAACTAGACTGTGTTAACCTGACTGCCAGCCTAGCTTTAAACTTAAATTTAAAAAATAGAAAAATAGCCTTGGATTGTCGTAAGGCCTTTGAATTCAAGATTGCCCAGCTCACATTGAACACACGGATGAAAAATCTGGCCACTTTGAAGATACATTACTTTTCTGTAACTTTATCAGCTTTGCAGCAAATGGTACTTCAAAATTTTCAAATACTGACCCAATTTAACCATTAAAATGGTGCTACTAGTGCAACCTGGCTGTGGTTTATTGCACAGGATACCAGGATACAGCAGACACTTGGGGTATCAAAATAAGTAACAGACAATGTGGAAAGGGATGTAGCACCCTACCGATCTGGACCAAAATTAACATCTCATTTTGAAACTGGTGCCCTGAAGATGCTAAATGCAATAAATAACTCAGCTTTTGAATATCAAAAGCAGAATGACAGCAAGATGCCAACCAGGAAGGGAGAAATTAGCCTAAAAATAAGCACATGCGCATTGTTGGTCTGCACAGTCTTTTATGTATATCTGCATAATAGAACGGGGGGGGGGGAATTGACTTGAGGTTGAGTATAATAAACTTGCTGCACGTGTAGTTAATATAAATCCACGTTCTGATTTTCAGGGAGAGGTAAGATTTCCCATTTCAGGTTTGAAGCCATTATTCAGCAACACATCCACGTAAGATTCCAAACAAAAGCAAACAGAAGCACAAAGCATACGTGGAAATTTTAAAACTTAAAATGTCCAGCCACATATTCCCAAAGCTAAGAATTCAAACACAGGAGTTGGAAATACAAGACTTTCCATTTACAGACTGAAGATCCAACAATTTAAACTTGTTAAGAAAATTGCATGGTTTTATTGTATAATGTAGCATTGAAATATGTGAACAACAACCAAAAAAAAGGGGGGGGGGAAAGGAAAAAAAAGAAATCAGTTATCTGAGTTGGCTTCAGGCTGGCTATTCTTTCATATCCTTTTGTTTCTTTGGGTTATTAGAGAAACTTGTCAGTACAGAAACAGAACCTTTTTGTATTATGGATTCTTCCCAAGGCATGCTGATAAAACATACCCTTCCTTTGTCAAATGCAGCTAATTCTAACTTCCAAACATCATGCACAAGGAACTCTTCTAGTGACACAACATAAAACTCTTCGGAAGGGTATGTCACAAGTCTTGCTTGCTTGCCATGGTGTGCAGGTTTGTGTATGATATTTGGAATGTTCCATGGGTGTGATTAATATTGGTAAGGAGGAGAAGAGGAGGAAAAAGAAGGCAGGCGCCTCAGGGATGTCATTTCAACCATAGTTGTGCAATGCTAGCCTGAACATGTCATTGGTGCAAACCCAAGCATCATTGATGTTCTTTAATAGAAATATCTGGTGGAATCCAATAACAGGATCTTCATCGGCCTGCAGAGACAAATGAAAAATAAGAATTAAGAGGCTTTTGAGCAATGCACCAAATTCCTGTAACTGGAGTCCAACGTTGTCATGCATATACTTCTTGCTTTACCCGCAATTCCTTTTTTTTTTTTTTGACAGAAGCTAAAATTTGTCATTGTCTCTGTGCAAGAACACAACATGCAGTTTTAGTCATGATGCTGCTGAATGTCATGAATAATTAAATACTGCCGGAAACCTAAGCACAGTTCCTGACTGCAACTATAATTACTCAATGTTCCCCTATTTAGTGTTTTTCAGATGATAAATTTCCAAACTCAGCCAGGAATTTGGATCAATTGGTGTTCACTTAAGAGACCAGATGATTTACTTAATGACTGCTGCCAAAAGTATTGTAAAATTAGATCTGGTCAAGTGGATCAACTTAGACAACTTAGAATTGCAACCGCTTAAAACCAGAAATCTGTTCCCAATTGCAGTCATAAAGGAGTAGCTGTAAGTTTAAATCTGGATAATGAACTAAAGTTTCACTTCCAGTTATAAAGTATGGAAGACTTCTTCCTGATCCTTCAGTGATGTTTTTATGACTGCCTAAGGTGGAATAGTGTCTTCTCATATAATCATCATGAAAATAAACTGCATATACTCTATTAAACATAATACTTTTGGTTTTACAGTACAACCAAACAAGCAAAACCTTGATTTACCTGGAACTTGATAACAATGGATTTCACGTGAAATGGATCAATTTTCAATCTCGACCAGTGTTTCTCGACCTCTTTAACGTGCAGAATTTCCTAACTAACATATTGGCTGGGAAATTCTGGGAATTGAAAATTCCCAAGGTTGAGAAACACTGATCTAGACCATTTGTATAATGTCATCACACAAATGACAAATGCCGTGCAATTATTTACTCTCTAATATAATAGACATTTTGTACAATGGACATTTCCCCAATTAGTCTGTTAAAACAAGGTTCCACTGTAGCTATTATTAATAAGTTGAGGAACATGACATTGCAAGACTTAAGGCTGTATTTGCACATTGTACGAACTCTTATGCTTGTATGCTTTGTAAATCCAGTCCGTGTATATAAACCATATTTGTCACTTAGAATTTGAACTCACTCAACTGTGACCTAGTCAGTTAATTATGGTTAAAGAAATTGTAGCTTAGCACAACACATCAACTAGATCTACGTGTTAAATATTTGGTAAAGATAAGAAGGAACCATGGCTATAGATAGCATGTTGTCTGCAATTGGCAGTCAGGGTAAACCAAACTAAAATGCATTCTGGAACTGGAACTTTTGTGCTGGCTTCAGAAACTTTTCCACCACCCCCCCCACCCCCCAAATAGTCCGAGACAATCCTTATAATTGTGTGCCTAGTCATGCTAGCTTCCCTTGTGCAAAACCCCACTTAGAGGTCAGCAGAGTTCCCAGGTAACATATCATGTTGGCTGGGAACAGTTGTCCAACATATTGGGATAGTACCAGATTAGGGAAAGTCAACACAGAACCATAGTGGAGAGATATAAGGGCGCTTCCTAAAAGTTAGTCCTTCTGCAAACAAAAATTTACTATTTGTTTCTCTCAGCATCCAAAGTGGAAGAGTGCAGAGCAGTACCTGGCCATACCGTACAACCCAAGAAGCACTAGGATCCTTGTGCTTCCTGAGCTTAATTGTTTTCTTGCAGACATCTCATTACCCAACTAGATAACATCACCCGGCACACTGATGATACTAGTTAAGTAATTGTTTTGACCCAGCTCGCCAAACATGGCAAACCCTCTGTCTTTAAATCAACAGTTCCTTTATTAGGAGCGCCAGCAGCCCTGGCAAGAAGATGAATAGTTGTCTGCCACATCTATTCATCTCCGCCCCCTGCCTTTTATCCCCACAGCTAGGGTGGGGCTTCACTAGCAGCGGTGGCTCTTCCGTCCCAAGGATCGGCCCACAGATTTCCACTGCTCTCCTCTGCCTTCTGCGCATCCACACGTCAGGCACTGGACCCAGCTGTTCCTCCTCTTCCTCATCAGCCACCTCCAGATCTGGAGGCTGCTGACTCTCCTGAGGACTGACAGACAGCCCATGCTCCGCCTCTCTCTCTGCCAGCTCCATGCCCTCTTCCCTCTCGGAGCTCTCAGGTTGCCTTGATGCTGATCCTGACTCCCACGGCTCCTCCTCATCTGATTCGCCTGCTGGAGGGGCCAGTGGCCGACAGGCCACAACAGTAATGAAGTGTTTACAAGAAAACAACCAAGCTGAGAGCACCAAAGACTCCATAGTTCAACCCCGAGCGAGCTACAAATATTCCCTTCTACCAATTCCAAAATTCTTCCTACTGTTCCACTTTGAAAATACAAGGCCAAATCCATTCTTTAAACCCACCTTTTCTGTGATGCCTTTTGCCTACTCCTTTAATTCTCCTTAACTCAAGAAAGCAGTCAATATAATTGCATTTGCCCACTTTTATTTGTTTTTACATTCCCCCTTCCTTATCAATCGCTGCAGTAATATACCAACTGGAAACTTCTTGCAGTTGAGACAAATGTCTGTTTACGAACGGCATGCTCACAATGGATTAAACTGTAAGCTGCCCTCCGCCCTGGGACCCTGGTGTAAGAAACAAGTTGCACAGTTGTACCTATAGGCACGAATGCAGACAGTTTTCAGGCATAACAAGGCAAGCATTCATTGTATGCCACTCCAACGTTCCAGAGTTCTAAGCAGCGCTTGTATCCTAAAGGTGTTAAACAAGCAACCGATTGATATATAAACACTACATTAACTATTTGGCAGCTGTTTCTGCAAAGGAAACTTCACTGCTGCACTTCATTTCGAGAGTCATCAACCTGAAGCAATCCACACTGTCATACTGCAACCCTCCTTGGGTAACACACAAGCAATGTTCATGCTGTTGCAAGATCAGGTGGGCAGAGGAGCAAGCAGAATGCTTCTTACTCAGAGTGGGGGCAGTGAAGATCAGAGCATGAGGTGGCCAGAAGGCTAAACATTGTGGAGTGCTAGCCTGAAGACTTCATTGGTGCATACCCAGGCACCTTGTAAGTTTTTCAACAAAAAGGTCTGATGGAAACCTAGAATTTGGTCATCATCTGCCTGAGCAGGACAGGAGAAAAACATTATGATTTGAAAATATCAAATGCCGGTATCGTGACAAAATTCCGACAGGGATATATTTATGGCAATTGTATAGAATATGCCAAAATGGGGTTACTAACATCTACAGGGTGTTGTACTCTTACTGAATATTAAGCAGTGCCATAAAGAGGCGGGGAGATAAAACACTAGGCACAACAGAGCTCAGTATGACTCATCATATTTAGAGCTACTTACAAGCTACGCTCTCATGTTAATTGTTCATTATTAAGAGCAGATGAATCGTGTTATTGTATTCAGTTCAAGTCTTGGAAATGAATTTTTAAAAATGACCAAAGCCCATAAGCCCATTGCAATCATGTGATTTTCTGCTCAACAATTGCCTGTCTAGCGATGGCATTGCCAGTCCCTATTGGTCACTAAGCAAAGACTACTTATAAGGTTTCAAAGACAGCCACTTTGAGTAGCACTCGAGAGCAAACTGGCAGCTAATTCTGCCGCCACAGCACTGGTGTAACATGGCCATACCACAGCTGCCCAGCTAGCACATAGGCTGCTACATTATCATACCAAGTGAATTGTAGTTCCTTGCAGATTTTGGCAATTCCATTATATGGTTTGCTGGATTCAGTGTGTGCCCTCCTTACTCTTTCCATGTTGCGTTAGGCTTATTTCTAGTGTAATATGCTGTGCCCCACTTTAGCTTCTTCAACAGCCTTAGATTGGGAATCCTCTCAATTCTGCCTGATCTATCACGATGGGATAACAGGATTTTCTGTGCATGACTTCATTGAGAGACTCCCCTTTAGGTTCTTTAATCAAAGAGTGTCAGAATTGTTTGCAAATGTTATGCATAAAGGAAGAGAAATAACTGCAACGAAGAACCCTGGTCACTTGATAGTGGGAAGTCTGTGCACTCGGCTCTTGCTGACCTAATCAAAAGTGGACTGGTTTATCTGTGATGTTCCCTTGAGACATCAAGGCTAGCTTAGGCTATGGCTGTCAAAGTGCTGATGATCAAACTGAACTATCGAGCAGGTGACACATAAACAGGCTATGAACAGATTCATGGCTAATGCTCTACATCAGTTTTTTAAGCGTGGCAACTTTAAGACCTGCGGACTTCAATTCAGCTCGGCTGGCTGGGGAATTCTGGGAGTTGAAGTCCACACGCCTTAAAGTTGCCAAGGTTGAGAAACACTGCTCTAAATCTACATTTCCAATTAGGACTCTCACAATACTATCCGGAGAACTGGAAATTAAAATTCACCCGTTGGGGAAGCACACGGATAAGGAAATGCTGTTCTAAATAATTCTTCCCTGCAATCCAGGCCTGAAAACTTACTTTAAGTTGTCCAACTACCATACTGAGTATACAGCTGTCTGGAGTAGGCTGATGATCTTGGGATGTGATGCTGTGCTGTATTTTCTGAAAAGGAAGGCTCTGAAAGGGAAGGGAGAAACACAGAAGGATTTACAGGTCGTCCTCGTTTTAACAACCACTCATTCAGTGACTGTTCAAACTTATGATGGCTCTTGAATGAGCTGCAGGTATGAATGGTTTTATGTTGGCTGCAGCAATCCCACGGTCACAGGGTCGCCACAGGCAACCTCCTTTGCTGGTTTCCTACAAGCAATGACAATGGGAAAGCTGGCCGTAGGTGGTAAATGGTGACCATGTGATGCTCTCGATAAATGATTCCCTTAACAGTGTCAAACCAGAAGTGCTGGGATTTCTATCGCTAAGCATCGTGGTCGTGCAATGTTGCAGTTTTGCAACTGTGTCATTTAGCAATGGAAATTCCAGTCCCAATCACTGCCATAATGTGAGAACTACAGGGTAGTCCCCAACTTACAACAGTTCAGTTGGTGACTGTTCAAAGTTACAACAGCACTGGAAAAAAGTGACTCATGACCATTTTTCGCACTTACAATTGTTGCAGCATCCCCACGGTTACATGATCAAAATTCAGAGGCTTGCCAACTGATTCATAGTTATGACAGTTACAGCGTCCCGGGTGTGTCAACCCTGAAGCTGATCTGGCCGAGGCCATCTTGGAGCTTCAGTGCTGCCACTCTGCAGCGAGGAATAGGGAGGGGGAATTAGAGATAGCTGGGGTTATGTAGTCAAAATAAAATATTTTCTCCTGGGAACCAAGGAAGTTCTCAAACCTGGCCGGAGGGAGGAGGAGCGATGTCACCAGACCAACGGATACTACCTTGATTGGGCCATGTGGCTGATTGTTTGGGGTCGAGGAGAAAAATTGTGCTTTTATTTTGGTGAAAACCAAGGGTTCCCTCAGTCGGTTTTCACCAGATATGTGCCAATATATTTCCAATAAAGCTATTCTTTGAGGAATCCACTTGTCTTGGAGTTTTTGCCTGCAATGGATCTATTACTTGGAACACTGGGGTCATTAGTCACCTTTTTCAACCTTCTTACAAGCAAATCTAATGGGGAAGTCAGATTCACTTTACAACCTTGTTACTACTGTAACAACTGAAGTGATTCACTTAACAACTGTGGCAAGGAAAGTCATAAAATGGGACAAAATTCTGTCTCATTTAGTAATTTTGGGCTCAGTAGTGGTCGTTAAGTCAAGGATTACCTGTACCCATACCTGAGAGGTAGAGGTTCATGGGGTAAATGGTATTCCTTTACCTTCTGGGAAAAACTCTATCCAAATTTGTGCTGCGTTTCCCTTTGTACATTTTAAATAAAACCCATAAGTGATAACAGCATGCTATGAAAAAAATGGAGCTTACTTACAGAGAATAGATTCCAATGAAAATGTTAACATTACTTTATCCAGGAGATAAATTAAGCCAAGAGCAGGCAACTCGTGGCCAGCATGCAACTCCCCATCCAAAGAAATCTGGAAGCTGACTTGCAAGGTGACATTTATTTCACTGTACAAGTGAGGCAATTTCTAGAATTTGGGGAGTGGGATATCTTAGTCTGAACATCAGAACCACAACGTAACTGAAACTTACTGAGAGTTTTTCAACAATAGCTACTTTGCCCTGAAATTGTAGTCCTTCCCATGTAAGGCATGAGGCATCTATCTGAAACAATAAAACAACAATCTGCTTAGAAACATTTTATTTTGTACATTAGAAATAGTAACATACTTGTTAAAAAATAAATTAGTAATTTCCCAGAACTCCTCACAGAGGCAAAACTGATTCACGACAATCTTTATATATTAGATAAACATAGGCAATATATTAGTGACAAATATTGAATACAATAATCGTAGCGTCTTGAGATTAAATTAACCGTAAGGTACTGCTAAACAACATTATGAGAGTGCCAGCATTATTGACCCCAAAGGTAGGTGGAGATAAATGATAAAACAGCCCACAATAATATCATCTGTTTCAGAGTTACTTACATATATTGATCCTAACTGAGTCCGGTCTGTATCAAATAACTGATAGTAATGCTGTACAAAGCTGGAACCAATCTGTTCCCAAATAGGCTTGTCTCCCATTCTGAATTCTCAGTGCAGCCAGCAACTGGAAGTAGAAGAAAAACACAGGATATTTGACTTCTTTATTGTGGATAGGTTGATGAAACCACAGACCTAGTGTACAGCTGTTGTAAAAGCAGACAAATTTCATGTTGGAGAACATAATGAAGTGAAGCAAATGTGATTATTATCAACATCGATCTATAATCTGACAAAACATAGAATACTGTTTTACAGCTCTAGTCACGCCATCTGAAAAAAAAAAATTGAACAGCTGGAAGGAATGTGACTACATAATGAAGCCGCCAGGTTTCGAGCCTAATGCTTTAACCACTACACCAAACTGGCTGTTTGCAGCGAGCATAAACAAAATACATGGAATGGCATTCAGTTGGATGGAAATGCTTTCATTGAACTGATGGGTCAATTACTTTTAAAGCAAATGTGTTTAATAAACAGCGGCCCTCGACTTAACAGTTTGTTTAGTAACCATTCGAAGTTACAACGGCACTGAAAAAGGAGACTTATGACCATTTTTCGCACTTATGACCGATGCAACATGCCCAGGGTCACGTGATTTACACTCAGATGCTTGACAACTGACTCACATGCATGAGAATTGCAGTGTCCTGGGGTCACGTGATGCCCTTTTGCCCTAAACTTCTGACACACAAAGTCAATGGGGAAGCCAGATTCACTTAACAACCATGTTACTAATCTAACTGTAGTGATTTACTTAACAAACGTGGCAAGAAATGTCATAAAATGAGGCAATACTTACTTAACAAAATTTTTCATTTAGCAACATAAATTTGGGGTTCAATTGTGGTTGTAATTCGAGGACCACCTGTAAACCTTAATTAAAGATTGAATGTGGAAAAGAATTCCCCTAAGACGATCCTCAAAAAGTCTGCCTGACTAGCACACAGGAACAGCTGCCTCATGTTTTCCTGAAAGGGCTGCACCCATGTTTTAAAAAAAAAGATTAAGGGGTCAATTATTCTTCACAACTACTCAAGGAGTATTTAGTTAGCTCTAGTGGTGACAAATGTTTGCAGCCGAAAAGAACAAGGTAAAAGAATTGATGAGTGCTCAGAAAAGATGGCTTAATCTGTCCAGCGTTTTGCAATAGTACACACAGCTTGACTTGCACATTCATTTTAATCTGGGATTAATGCGACCATGGAAACGTGGTCAGACCGTCGAGAATGGTTGACAGGTTCTGGATAACTGGCTGTTCTTTAAAATGCTGGGCAGCCAACATAAAATATTAGTGAGCGTCTCCTACTTTGACACTGATGTTTCTAAAGAAATGTAGCATTGTCTCTGTTTAGAAAATTCATCAGTGAAAGGAAAGCAAAACCCATCTGCAAGACTGACCACACTTTTCGAGGATATGGAAAAGTACGTAAATGGAAAGAAAGGTTCTATCTTATGAAAAGCAAAAGTCCATGCCAATCCCTCTACATTTTTTGACAAAAGGAAGCCTATGATAAAAGATGTAAATTTCACATCTCTTCAGAGTGTTTATGCTTTATGCTGGAATGGTTTCCTAATAAATCTAAAAACTCTAATAAAAGTATATATATCAGTATATATAAAAGCAACACATCCATCAATTTTCTTTTCTCCTGGAGTGCCAAATAGTTTAGAGACATTTTAGCTGATTTTTGGTAATCCACTTGATAACATAGATTTAAGTTACCTTTTAATTGATTTTGATTCTAACTTTTTTATTGTTTGCTTTGAAGACTTTCTGGTCAAGAAATATTAATTCCAAATACAGGTAATCTTCAACTTATGACCAGTATTGAGCCCAAAATGTATGTTGCTAAGTGAGAAATTTTTAAAGTGAGTTTTGCCCCATTTTATGACTTTTCTCACACATTTGTTAAGTGAATCATGCAGTGTAGTCCTTGAGAACAGTAGGGGAGGCGTGGGAAGATGGCTGTTGGGAACCCTGATGGAGCTTTCTCTCCTAGGATTAGTTGGTGAAGACCATTCCTGGTCTTGGCATTGAGTGGCCTGGATATGGGGATGGGGGAAGATCAAAGTATTGTATGATGACGTGATGGGAGATGGGGAGTGGGTTGTTCATGGGGAATGCAGGACTATTGTCCAATATCAGTTTTGCATTCCAGTTCCTCTCTACACAAGGCCTCTGGGTGAATTTATCTATCACTGTAGGGTAAGGTAGCATTAGCACACTGATGAAAATAAGTTGAATTTCTTTACCTCTGGAGAATTAAGCAATGCTGTGAACATCTCATTCCACTCCCTGGAAGGTATAAGTCTGGATGGAGAACAACAGACTTCTGCTGAATGCTGGCAAAACTGAATGGCTTTCAGTTTTGAGGTCTTAAGAGTTCTAGGACTATGTTGTTTTTTGATGCTGGATGGGATGGCCTTGCCCCAGACCTCGTGTGCAATCTGGGGTTTTTTCTGGACTCAGGACTGGTCTGCTTCAAAAGCAGATGGCAGCCAGGGCCTTTGTACAGCTTTGTGCTATGTGACAGTTGTACCTGTACCTGGATCAGGGGACTCTGCTCACTGTCACTTATGTCCTAGTCACCTGCCGACTGATCTACTGTAATACATTCTACATTGGGCTGCCCTTGAAGAGTATCTGGAAACTTTAGATGGTGCAAAATGCAGCAGCGTGGGCAGTTACGTGTGCTTCTAGATTGGCATAGAGCACACCTCTGCTCCACAAACTGCATTGGTTGCCAGTATGTTCCCAGGTTCAATTCAAGGTGCTGGTTTGATCTTTAAAGCCCTTTGTGGCATGGTCCTGGATTATCCAAGAGGCCATCCCTCCTCAATTACGTCTGGCCATCCCATCAGATCTTTCAGCAAAGGCATGCTGCGAGTACCATCTGATAGGAAAATACAATTGGCAGATCCCAGAAGGCAGGCTTTGTCTGCCTTGGTGCCCCCCTGGAATTTTCTACCCTTATGGAATCTTGTCAGGAAGTGATGTGAGCTCCATGCCTGTAAACATTCCATAAGCACGAAAGCTGGCTGGGTGGCTTTGGGTCAGTCCCTCTCTCTCAGCCCAATCCACCTCAGAAGGTTGTTGTTGGGGGAAAAAAATAGGAGGAGGGAGGTGCTTATGCATGTTTGCTGCCCAGTCACTTTTTTGTGAGATGGGCAGTTATGAAAATTTTTAATTATAAAAATGATCATAGGCAAGCCCATCAGAATATAGAATAACAAATTAAGAGATTTTACAATTCCATTCTATTTTTTTTAATAAAAGAAAATGCAGCATAATCAGCCAGACCTTCCAATATACACCAGCCTATCTTCTTGCAAAACTACAGGCAATCCTCGATTTACAACAGTTCATTTAGTCACCGTTCAAAGTTACAACGGCACTGAATAAAGCGACTTATGCTTGTTGCTCACACTTACAACGGTTGCAGCATGATCAAATTCACTTAAGAACCATGTTAACTTAACAATTGCAGTGATTCACTTAACTGTGGCAAGAAAAGTCATAAAATGGAGCAAAAGTCACTTAACAAATGTTTCACTTAATAACAGAAGTATTGGGCTCAGTTGTGGTCATAAGTCGAGGACTACCTGTATATAGATTTTTCCAACGTACATATAGCAGCCCTACTTAGAATTGCCAAATTTTGCTACAAGAATTTTTTGCTATGCACATCTAGGAGCCTTATATTACTTTGTATTTTCTTGTAAAAGTAGACAAGCAGAGTTATGTTTTTGTTCAGACTGTTAACCTGGTGCTATTGCGACAACTCCTGAGATCCTCATCCAGACAAATAACTATACTTACAGAGGGAACTTAGGAGTTATAACTAATCCATTCAAAAGGCATCAGATTGGAAAGGTCTGTACAGGTAGTCCTCGACTTACAACAGTTCACTTAGTGACTGTTCAAAGTTAGAGCAGCAACTGAAAAAAGTAACTTATGACCATTTTTCACACTTAACAACCGTTGCAGCATCCTCATGATCATGTGATTTACATTCAGATGCTTGCCAACTGACTCACATTTATGATGGTTGCAGTGTCCAGGGGCCAGGTGATCTTCTTTTGCAACCTTCTGACAAGCAGTCAGTGGGGAAGCCAGATTCACTTAACAACCATGTTACTAACTTAACAACTGCAGTGATTCCCTTAACAAGTGTGACAAGAAAAGTTGTGAAATAGGAAAAAACTCACTTAACAAAATTTCTCACTTAGCAATATAAAGTTGGGCTTGTGGTCATAACTTGAGGACTACTTGTATTAACCACCAAAACTGTTTGGCATGTGAGTCTTCTGATCATCTAGCATTTATAGATAGTTAGGTTTTCTTATATCCCACACATTAGGAAGCTGCACGTATTTCCTCGTCCCTCCCTGCTTGAATATCTTTAGCACTTTTTCTCAAAGCTTAGGATTCATGAAAAATGGATGATTCTATGTTGCCCAAGAAATTTATTTCACGTTCTAATTCATTTATGCCAACATATTTCCATGAAGTTTAGTACAGTAGCTCAAGTTTATAACTTTGATGCAGTTTTTTTGGCATCTCAGCTATACACTGTTTAGTCATTGGTAAGTTGAAACCCTTTCATGCTCAAGCATCCAATTATTTCTCATTAGAAACGTTTTTTATGAACGCACTCTGCATTTGTAATTTATCTTTGCCCGAAACCAAACCTTAAAAAACTATCCATAAGATATAGCTTTGTATAAAAAGTTTCTCAAACTTGGCAACTTTTAAAAGACGTGGACTTCAACTCCTAGAATTTCCCAAACAGTTTGGGAGATTCTGGGAGTTAAAATCCAGACACCTTAAAAGTCGCCAAGCTTGAAAAATGCACTGATACACACCCTCTCTGTGTGTGTCATATAATAAAGGTGGGTAGATGCATAGTTTTGTATTGATTTATTTAGCCATGTTTATATAGTGTATATGGGAGCTGGCCAGAGCTGTACGAAAGTTCATTTTAATGCACGCCGACCGTTGAAAGTGACAATGAAGTCAGTCTAAAAGTCAAACTTGAAAAGAAGAAAAACAGAAAACAAACGGGGAAAACCACACACGATTCTACATCTAAAAAAGGGGAATCGCTTTTGCGGAGAAGTAGTCGGTTTGCAGGCCAACAGCACGCGGCACCCGCACACCACGTGCACCACTAACATCAGCCATTCCTTTAAAAAGTATATGTGTGTGTGTGTGTGTGTGTGTAATATGTATATATGTGTATGTATGTATATATATATGTGTGTGTTTGTATATACATACACATATATACATATTATTTTTTTAGGAGAGCGGGCCGAGGCTTTCCACTCCGTCCCATCGTCCCATCCCCAATTCTCAAAAGCAGCCAAATAAAAGAGGAGGCCGGGGGGGGGGGGGGAAGAAAGAAAGAAAGGACATTTCCACCCAAGCCCAGGAGCTTTCAAATCGCGCGCCTGCGAGGAACCCCACCCTCCCGCAAAAGCACGTGGCCGCCCGTGACCACCGGGGGGGGGCGGCCCTCAAACTTGCCCGTTCACACGTGCGTTTCCGAACACGCGGGGAAGGGGTGGGCCCTCCAGCGTTTAAGCGGGAAGCGCGGGATAAGGAGGAGAGTTCCCCCCCCTCAGGCTGAGGGAGAACCTGCCCCGTTCCTTTCGCGAGGCGGGGAGGGGCTGAAGGGCTGCGGAGCCCCGACACGCCCTTCCCCGGCCCTTCCCTATCCTGAGGGGGCAGCGCCCAAGCCGAGGCCCGCGGCCTCAGCCTCTGCAAAGCAGGGCCCCTCCGCCGCTGGGCCTTCCTTTCCCGCGCCTCAGGCGGGACGCGCTGCGGGCTAACTTACCAGGCTGACGACGATGGCGGCGACGGCGGCGGCGAGCGCAGCCCGAAGCCCGCCCCCCCCCGAGCGCAGCCTCACTGTGTCTCCCGCGCGCTCGCTCGCTCCTTCGCTCGCCGCTTCGCCCACTGGGCCCCGCCTCTTCCGGCCCCGCCCCCCTCGCCCTCTCTTGCGGGCGCGCGGACCCCTTCGCCGAGCCTGCTGGGAAGGCGAGTTTCTTTGCCGTTCAGCCTTCCGCCGGCACTACAGCTCCCGGCAAGCACCGCGCGAGGAGGCGCCCGACCCGAAGGGGAGCTTAGAAAGGGTGTTTAGGTGCCAAAGGGCGAAGAAGAGATGGGAGGGCGGGGGACCGCTTGTTGACGGCCTGATTAGAAAAGGGAGCCCAGTTCATTAAGAAGGGTGCGAGGCTGGCTCGGAGTAAGTCCGGCTTAGCATGTCCCGGGGTAAAATGTCCCGTTAGAAAGGACCCAAGAGGTACCAGATTCTGGAACAGCTTTGTTCCGTCTATGCCATCCCTCTGGTAAACTCGCAGGATTCGTTTTTTCTCGCCATGTACACGTATACATCCGAACAAGAGTGTGTTGTTTCTCCGTGGCATATAATATATGAGGGCATATGCATAATTTTGTATTTCTTTTGTCATGTTTATGTAGTGAGTATTGGAGGTGGAGACCCTTTGAGAGCTGTGTGCAACGAAATTTCATTTTAATGTAGGCCGATTAGTGCACATTCAAAGTGACAATAAAGTTATTCTAAGTCTAAGGCAGTAGAAAGTATCTGGGGAAAATAGCTTAATTGACGCCACCAATTTAGAAGTAGTTCTCAACTTACGACCACGATTAAGCCCCCAATTTCTGTGGGTGAGCGAGAGACATTTGTAATGTGAGTTTTGCCCCATTTTATGACCTTCCTTGCCTCCATTGTTAAGCGAAATCAGTGCAGTTGATAAGTTTAGTAACCCAGCGGTTAAGTGAATCGGGCTTCCCCGTCAACTTTGCTTGTCGGACGGTTGCCAAAGGGGATTGCTTGACCTTGGGACACTGCAACCATCATAAATATGAGCCAGTTGCCAAGCATTTGAATTTGGATCACGTGTTCGTGTGGATGCTGCAAAGGTCGTAACTCTGAAAAACGGTCACTTTTTTTCAATGCTGTTGTAACTTTGAATGTTCACTAAACGAATTATTGTAAGTTGAGGACTATTTGTATTGTACCCCTGTATTCTGAAATAAAGTTCTAGAAGGCCACCACAGCTATGAATATTTCTGCCCTGGAAATGGATGGAACAAAATTGATCTGGTTCCACAGATTATCTGGTTGAAGATTCATTCTTTAACCACTGTGATTAGTAGGCTTTGCAAACCTGAAAAATTACAAATTGAGATAAGCAGGGTCTGTTAAACGAGTAAGTACAGAATGAGAACAGTCTCCGCAGGGAGTATCTTTATTGAACTAACCTACCGAAGCTTCAGAAAATCACAATAGACACTTTTGTAATCTTCAAAACTTTTCATCAGTTAGAATCCGAACCGTAGTCAGCTTGTTGTGCTCAAGAATTCTCTATATGCCGTTTGCCATGCTGGCAAAAGAATTCTACCAACTGTAATTCTAACGCATCACGAAGAAGAGAATGCTGGATGGTGCAAAAAATAATAGGAAAAGGCAGATGTTGAAACATGGCAATTGCATGGGTTACAGTTTTTAGAAGGAATGTGGAAAGAGGTAGTACATGCAAAGTAGAGATAATACGTTCTTATGTATGGTCATATGTCTCTGACTGCGGAATCAAACGAGTTGACCCTTGACTTTTTAAATATAAAAATAAACTTTTTCCTAATATGTTACCCAAATACATATCTATTTTCAGGTGAAATGCATTGCTTTCTTCATTTACAGTAAATGGGGGGGAACTAAACCGCTTTAAACCACAACTATATTTACAGACCAGCCAAAACAAACTACATCATGCCTTAAAAGACAATGAGTTTTCCTTAGTTTTGATTTAACAATTGCATCTTCTAAAATGTGATTTGTGCCGTAATGTATTGTTTGAAGACAGACTTTATATACTGAACTGGCAGGCAACTGACTATGGGTAAAAAACACGGACAATAGCTTTACCATTCCAAAATCAAATTAAAATTTAAAAAAAAAAACATGTTAAACTGGCTTAATTATCTATGCATGAGATTGTCATGGAAAAGAAACTGGGATAACATTTTCTAGGCTCCGTGGACAAACTGTACACTACAACATAACAAAACAAAATAGATTTTATTCAAATTAAGCATATTTGTTAGCACCTCAGGATAACCAGGAAAATAGAACAGTCCAACATAGATAACCAGTTCAGCAGTCCAATCAACTGAACATGTTTTAGTGCATAATGATGGTAGAAAAGTACCACACTGGTCACAACACACACCTTCAAAACACTCTCAGCCAGCTAGAATGCACAGGCATTTATTTACAGAGAGAGAGAAAATCAATGTATTGCCCAAGATCCTAAAAAATGAATATGAGCAAAACAAAAAGGGGTGTGCCCACACCTAACCTAAATGCAACACTCAATAGCAAAGATATTCCGTATCAGAAATATAGGGCAGCACTGAAATCTGCTAAATTTGGAGTAAAATCCAAAATAATAGCACAAAATGGACATTGTTCTTGGAACCCCTACTCAAAAGGACTGGATAAGAATTCTCATTGACTACAGCTGAGAGTTTGTACAACCCATTGAATGTAAATCCTAATTTCTACTGTCATATCCTATACAGTCATTTACACCAACTGCAGAAGAACAAAAGAACGGGGTGAATTTTATGATGTAGTATAATAGGGGGAAAGAATAATCACGTTGAACATATACTTTCATCATAGTACGTTTTCAAGCTTTAAAAATTAACTTTAATTGTGTATGGGTACAACATATATAACCAATATATACGACTGGTTCCTATTCATATCGACGCTGAAAAAAAAATACTGTAACCAATTTAAAAAAAAATTTGGACAGCTGGCCATTCTGTTCCTCATCAATGTCATCAAGTCACAGCAGCTCCAACAAAAGAAACATTTAAGCCTGGAAATGCAAAAGTCAATGTGCTTATTAATAAGATGACGCAAAAAAGTGACAACTTAGAAAAAAAAAACACCCTCACCTTATGTTTTACTATTTCCTTCCTTTTAATTTAAACAAGAGTTCGGTATCTCCTAAAGAGCTGAGAAAACAACGTATTATGGTATGTATTTGAAATATATTCCAAAGAGAGGCACTACGTATTTACCGTAGGTGGAGGGATGCAAAAAAATTAACATCATTTTGTGACAAAAGTTAAGTCCTTCCTCCTCCTCACACATCTTTTAAGACAAATGGCAACAGTTTTACAGAGATATAAGTTAACCACTGACTTCCCAAATAAAGTTATATCAGGCTACAACCAAACCACTAATAGGCTACATGATGTTATGATTAAAGATTATAAGAGTTGTAGTTTTAATGCATCTGGAGAATGTCAGGGTAAAAAGACTGCTCAGGACTTGAACTCTGCACCCATTCCTCTCAAGCTCAGTTTTCAATGTATGTGCGTGGCATTTTTCTTCAAGACTTGAGGAAATATAATGGATTGAGAAGTAAGAAAGTATGGGTAATTTTGGGAGGTTAGCCTCATTGCTCTTATGCTAAGGAGACTATGCCTCAGAAAAATATAAAGGAACTGTCCTCACAGGTTTTCCAAGGGAAAAGTACATTTGTTGAAAACTGAAACAAGCAATGTTTAAATGCCCAGGACACGGATTCATGAAATGACAGGAAAGCTGCAATAACTTTGTCACCTGAAAGAGGAATAGAAGCAAAACAGTAACTCCCAACGGCAATATGGAGATAACAAACATCCTCCTGACATCCTTTTAAATATTAAGGATTCGTTTTGACAATAAAAATGGCACACACTGCATCAAAAGGTTCTGGGGGGCAGGAGAAGAAATGCCTACAACTCCCTTTCATAAAAAAGGAAAGATAAATGCACTGATGGCTGTGATTTTTTTAACATGACATTTCCCGCAGAATAATCCTGGTACAGCGCTGTGACACAGTGCGTCCTGGCCGTCTTCATTTACTCCAGAATGAACGATTACAACCCAGGTGTGCCTGTCTAGAAAGTAACTGATTCTTTCCTCAAAATTAGCTTTGTACAACATGGGATCTGGCTGCAGGTGGCAGATGCTAACAGCCTAGCTTCACGAGGGCAAAGCTAAAGAAGGACTCGTTCCAAACAAGTCAGCATCACCCAGAGTACCGCAGCAGCTACGCCGACTTGCCACTACGCTCAGAGCAGTGTTTAATGCAAAGAGTAGAAGCCAGTGACCAGAATCCCAGGCCATCTTTTGAAAAGTATCGCAGCAAGAGTCTCTCGGTGGGATAAATGTTAAGGACACGTGTTGAGGTCCCGTGAATTAAATCCGGGCCAGCTCGCACAAAGAAGCCTGGGGCTTCAAAACTGGTCACTCCCCCACGGCAGGGCAGAGCTGCCTAAGCAGGGCAAAAAATGTCTTTCGGGCAGCTGCCTGGAGCACCATTTGTCATGACAACTGCGTCCCCCCCTGCAAGTCTTTTTGATGCAAGATCCCCTCCCCATCAAGAACCCCCGTCCAGGCACATTCGGGACCCGGCAGGCAGGGGCGCCTCAGAGGCCATGGCGCTTGCGGGCCCCCCCAGCCATGCTGGCGGCATGGAGCAAGCGGTCCTTCTCCCTGATCTCCTCCCGCAGCTGGGCTTCGGCCAGGCGGAGTCGCCGGATGCTGCCCTTCATCTCCTTCATCTTGACTTCCAGCAGGGCGATGATGTCCCGTTGCTCGTTCAGCTTGCGCAGCAGCTCCTCCGACGTGGTGCCCGAAGACAGCGAGTAAGAATGATCCGGGGGGCCGTCCACCAGCGGCCCGTTGTCGGCTAGGAATGCCAGGTGGACCGGGGCGCCCACGATGGCTCCGGGGCCCCCGAGTTCCACCTGCACCGTCAGGTCCATAGGCTTGACATCCTCCCCGGGGAGACCGCCGGGCCCCCCACCTCCACCTCCTCCTCCCCCCACCGCCCTGATGAGGGCCTGGCCAGGCTGGGCGGCCGCCCCCTCTTGCAAAGTCAGCAGCACCGCGGCTTGCGCGGCGGCGGCGGCTTGGGCTGCGGCGGCGGCTTGAGCGGCCGCCTGGGCAGCGGCTTGGGCGGCGGGGGCGTGTCGGGGTCTCCTGGCCCCGCGGGCCCCTTTGCGCTCGTTGACCCCCCGCAAGGGGAAGATGGTGGGGACGCGCACCAGGTAGGATTTGCGCCCGCCGGGGAAGTGCTCGGAGCAGACGCGGTGGCCCGTGGTGGGCTGGAAAGTGCTGAAGCAGCCGCTGACGCCGGCGCGGGACACGTTCTTCAGCCAGAGGCGGCGCAGCTCGGCGTCCTTCGGGAAGGTGTAGAAGTGGAGCGCCTTGTCCCGGTGCGAGTTGTTGTAGCAGCCTGGCACGCAGCACGTGAACCCGGGCATGGTCTGCGCGGTGTGCCTGCCTCCTCCTCCGCCTCCTCCTCCTTCCCCCGGCGGGCCCGAGGCGGCGGGACTACAGATCCCACAAGGCCTCCCGATTGCGAGTCCAAGAAGGCGGCGGCTGCAGCTCCTTCTCCGGGCGCCGACGCCGCAGCAGCCTGCCCTCCCCGAGAGCGCCACAGGAAACGGAACTACCCGCCCCACAAAGCACCGCGCCGACGCCGCGACGCCGGAACTCTCTTTCCCACCGGGCACCGCGAGCCCAGGCTTGGAAAGCGCGGGTTTCCTCCAGCCTGCGAGGGAGGGGAGGGGCGGGGAGGGGCGGGGCAGGAGGGAAGGTGGAACTACGCGTCCCAGGCGCCATCATGAGATGCCGCCTTCCCACAATCCCTCGGCTTTCATTGTGTCTTTTAATAAAGCTGCCGTTCATAAGTCTGGGCGTTCTTATTTTCATCCGCTCTTCTTCCTCGATTTTTTTTCCCCTCTTGGAGGCGGTGTCGGAACGGTGGTTTCTTTTCCTCACTTAGGGCGTATGGTAGTAATGCCTCAGCAAGCCTCGTCTAGGAAAGCGCGGGAACTCTGCCGACGGACGGCCTCTGAATTGGAGAAACAAAACGGGGGAAAACGAAACTACGCTTCCCACAATGCAATGGGCTCTCGGGTTCTAGCCTCCCATAGATGCTCGATTTGCCTCTTACTGCATGGAACTCGGTTGCCCGGACAGCGGCGTTCGTTTTCCTCGTTGCCACGGCAACCCTTTAATTAGGCGCCGCCGCCGCAGCATCTCAAAGCCTTGGCCGTGGTACCTTGAGGACCAGTTGGTCGGCCTAGTGAGATTCTCCCCACCCCACTTCCGAAGAATCAAATGAATGCCAAGCAAATTCTTTTAAATAAAAGACAATGTTGCTGCTGACATGTGTTGGCCGTTCATATTGCTACATCACTTAGAAACAGTATCTGAACTTCATTTTTTGTGGGTTTCTAAACTTCTAAATGAGAAGAAAAAATATCTTTCAAATTTCTTTTATAAATATAACATCACTAGAAAGTAGCATGGATATCTTTCTTCTCTAATTAGATGTCCCAAAGGAGCTTTTTCCAAAAGGCAATTGGACTCTCTTGGGTTTCTTTTTCTTTGAAAACATTTCGCTTCTCATCCAAGAAACTTCTTCAGTTCTGAGCAAACTGAGGGCATAGCGTGGCATGACTTTTCTAATATTTTAATATTGAGAGCACAGCTTTTCCAAGAAAAACATTTTATTAATTTGCTTTTACTGCTTTTTGTAATATTTAGTTTAATAACTTCACCAGATCTTCTTAGTATCATTACTAAGTCTATAGAATCTAGTGAGTTGTGTGTGTGTCTTTGAGTCAGTGTTGATTTCTGGTGACTGCCTAGACAGGTGTTGATTTCTGGTGACTGCCTAGACAGGTCTACGCAGTTTTTTTGACAAAATTTTGGAAGTGGATTGTCATTGCCTGTTTCCTAAGGCTGAGAGTAATTGGCCCAAGGTCACCCAGCCTAAAGCAGAGTCTGGTGTTTAACCACTTCATCACACTAGCTCTCTAGCTAGCTTTAATGCCCTCTAAAAACCACTTCCATTACTACTTAATGATCTTGAAGAATGATTATCTACCTTTGTCATGAAATTCTCCACTTATTACTCAGTGGCTTTCCCCCCAGTATTCAATATTTCTATCTAGTAAGCATTTAATTAACTAGGTTTAACTCAGGCATTAATCAAGTCTAGTTAAAAAACAGCAATATATAAATACACAATCATAAACAAAAATAGACTTTATTTAAAGGATAAAAGTATAGCACCTAATATCTTCACTCAGCAAGATAATTCACTAAGAATTGAATTACTTTTCTCACTCCATTATCAATCCCCAGCCGTTTCAAAATAGTCCTGTTTTAAAAAGATTTTTTTTTTAATTCAAATCAAGAGGGCAGATCCTGTATTTGATGGGAAGGCCTTCCAAAGGAGAGTTCCACCAGAGAATGTTTGCCTTCAAGTTCTGTCACATCTCAAAGTGCACACTGCTGACTTAAATAATGTAGAATGATTGCCTTTGATAGGGTTTGTATTAATGTTGGGCTAAATAGATCAGAACCTGAGTTAATAAACAATAAGCTACCAGATCTCTATAGTTTCTGGTCCATTACCAAGTTCTCCAGATTCCAAAGTGACATATTAAGCCACTAGTTAAGGTAGTTTGTTTTGAGTTTTAGCATATTATTGTATGAATCCTGCCTCCCAACTAGCTTTCCTCAAATATGCTGCCTTCAAAATAGGTTGGATAGGAGCTCCCATATTTCTAGATAGCATAGGCTGCATAGCTATGTTTGAAAGCGATTGAAGAGGGTCCCTTTATTCACTGTTGGAGTGTGCAAAAGTATTTGTCCAGTTGGACAAGGATGCAGCTGGCAGCTGTAAAAGACAACTGGAACGCCAAACCTTTTCAAAATTGCACAGAAGAGGAAGTCACTGCAAGGCGATTGGATACTAGCATTCCCTCTTATTAAAAAATAAATTAAAAAAAACATAAGATGCAAGCCAGCTTTCTCTTTTTCATGAGGCCTTCGAAAACCCCTAGTCCGCTTGTCCCAGATGTGGGAGAACTACCTTTCCTAACTCGATCCCGCCCAGCGATCCAAATCCGCCCCCCCCCTCCCCCGCTGTCGTAGGGAATGCTAGGAATGGAAATCAACCCACGTCCGCCGTTGCCGGGCGGGCCCTATCAGGAACTCCATCTCCCATCGGCCAATGCGAGGCAAGAAGGGTGGAGCGTTCTCGCGAGAGTTGCTCAGCGGCGGTACCTGCTTGAATCCCGACGCGGGAGAAGACTTTGCAGAGCGCCCGAGGGCTCGTCGGTGTCTCGTAACGGTCTCGGCGGGCGAGCCATGGCCGGTCGGAGGAGCCTGCGAAGACAGCAGCCGGAGGAGGAACCGCAAGGGCGCAGGAGGTCGCTGCGGTTGGCAAGGCAAAAGGTGCGGGGAGTAGAAGGCTTGGGCGGCGGCATTCCCTCCTTTCGGCAGCCAGGCAGAGCAGCTTTGCTTTCTCGCATAAGCAATCTTCTTTCAATCTGGGGGCGTGGGGGAGGGGAGGGCTCCAG
>JANHFL010007435.1:530427-541954 GCA_032468155.1 Oxyrhabdium leporinum
AAGTCACCCAGAGTACCCCCATGTTCAGGGGGCTCCTGGATCTCCTCAGGCTAAACCCAGCCCCTCAGCCAGCTATGTAGAGATAGACTCAGTCACCCCTGCAGGAGGAGAGAGAGGAAAACCAAAGAGACCTGTTGATCTGATATAATTTTTTCCCTCCAGATCTCCCTCAGAAGGGCCACGACTTCTTTCTTGGTCAGCTTCTTGTTTCTAACCAGGCCATCACACCTCAGATATGGGGGAATCCTTTCGCTTCTTCCCTGTGGAGAAAAAGAACTGCCTACTTAGGCAATCTCAAAAGCCCACTTAGATCAAGATAAGCCATAAACCCAACCTGTTGCACTGGAGTCCCACAGCTGTGGCAGTGATAAGTGCACTTCAAAGGGCTTGTTGGATGGGGTCAGGCTATTATAAGGTTGGCTACTCCTGGCTCTGAAGGATAGCCAGGTCCACGACGACACAAAGATTTCCCAGTACCGATCCTTCCATCCCCCTACACTCCAGTCACAGCTAATGAAGCTTCTTGGATGAGAAGCAAAACATCTTCTTCCTCAAAAAAACAGTCCAGTTGCCTTTTGAAAAAAGCACCTCTGAGACAACTCTGACCAGGATGACTGAGAATCTCCATAGACATTTCCCAGAACGTGCTAATCGCCAAGTGCGTTTCAGTCAAGCTTGGAATGCTTTGCAAAGCCGTTCCTAATTTTCTAAAGTTAAAAAATACATTTCTTTTAACTGGAATAAATTCCCTTCCTGATCTCCTCCCCAACTCCCTTGCTCTGGAAGACCAAGAAGAGGAGATCTTTAAATTAGGAGTTCTTAATGCTCTCTGAAATTAACATTGCAGACTTTTCATCATCCAAACTAACATCAATAGTGCTAGCTCTGATGAGGTTACCTAGCTTGGATAATGAAACGTCTGCAAGAAAACCACCGAGCTCAGAGAGCACCAAGGACCCCTCAATTTCACCCCTGAGCTACAAATATTCTCCTTCATAGGATCTCTAAATTGTTGGGATTAGACCAAGGTGTTTTGGGGAAGTGAACTTCAGAAACCCCCCCACCCCCGAATTTCTATCTGCTGTAGTGGGGGAAGCGACAGAAGGATTTGCAAGCCCAACCATACCCGCCCGACGAAGGTGTCGCGCTCTCTCAGGAGACCCCCGCCGATTTCCTCCAAAAGCACATCGACCAGCTGGTCACTGGTTTTGCCCACCGATAAGCTGTTCCAGCGCTCATTTCCACCAAGAATCACGTCTGCAGGAAGAGGAATATAATATCAGGCAGGACAGGTATCTGAGATAAGGAGGAGCACTTTAGGGAGAGGTTCATATTCTTTTAATCACACGCAGTAAAAATATGAGCAACAAAAAGCTAGAATAAATACAGGCAGTCCTCAACAAAATTGAGGTTGCTAAGTGAGAAATTTGTTAAGCGAGTTTTTGCCTCCTTTTACAACTTTTCTGGTCACGGTTGTTAAGTGAATGATTTTCCTTTATTTAAGATTTCTACAGGTAATCCTCGATTTACGGCCACAATTTAGCCCAAAGTTTCTGTTGCTAAGAGAGACATTTGTTAAGTATGTTTTGCCCCATTTTATGACCTTTCTTGCCATAGCTGTTAAGGGAATCACTGCAGTTGTTAAATTAGTAACCCGGTTAGTAGGTGAATCCGGCTTCTCCATTGACGTTGCTTGTCAGAAGGTCGCAAAAGGGGATCACTTGACTGTGACCGTCAAAAGTGTGAGTCAGTGGTCTAAGCATCCGATTGTAAATCACGTGAACGTGGGGATGCTGCGACGGTCATAAGTGCAAAAAATGCTCATAAGTCCCTTTTTTTCAGTGCTGTTGTAAATTTGAACGGTTACTAAGTGAACTGCTATAAGTCAAGGACTACCTGTGCAACATTGGTTGCACTAAATTGTACCTCCACATTTGTTCCAGTCAGGGCGAGGTGTAGATGTCCGCTGGACATTGATGAGGTCATTGAAGTACTGGTCTCGGTCCTCTGAAACTTGTTTGTGTATATCCAACATTATCTCATATTCCTCACGAAGGTCATCAAAATCTTTTTGAAGGGTTGACAACTGAAGGGTAAGAGGGACAAAGGATGAGAAAGAGCACAAGATCTTCTGGAGTGGGGAGGTGGAAAAGAATTAAAATATCTCCCGGGAAGATTGTTAAAATCAGAAAATGGAAACAAACGAACTCTGATCAGGCGTAAATAGAATTAGAAGAATCTCTTCCTACGTAAGAAGATAGATTGGCTGCTTTTTAGTTAAGCTCTACCTCTAGAGTGAAAGGAAAGGACAGCCGATACTGGATCTCCTCCTCCGTAATGGAGAATTTGTCAATTTTCCTACGTTGCTTCCTTAGGTACCTTATCATCCAAATCATTGTATTTTTGTTGTTGTAGTTCAAAGTCTCTTCTGGGCACAACATCTCCATAGTCTGCCTTCATGGTGTTCAGGTCGACTTGAGCTTTGGTGAGGTCCTGGCGGGCTACCCTCAGTGCAACCTTCAGTTTCACGGTGTCCTCCTCTAGAACATCATCTAGAAGAGAAGAAAGAAGTCCAGGAAGGGTCAAGGGACACTCGAAAAATCAAACATAATTGGGAGAACCTTGAATCTTCAGATCACTAAGGAGAAAAAAAAATCCACTGGCAATCGGTCAAAAATCAAGGACAGGGGAGAATGGATAAGCCATGATTTAAACCAGACACTGCATGAAAGTACACTAAAAAAAACAAAACCCAACGTAAATCTGTGCTAGGGTTCCAATGAGCATGATTACAACTGTGTGAGCTTGCTGATTGTCAACCCAGCGTCCCAACCAGGTGAGCCATCGCGCTCCTCAGAAGAGGGTTGATGAACTAGTGCAGGGGTGTCAAACTCAAGACCTGCGGGCCAAATCTGGCCTGCGGGGCCAGTCTGAAAATAACAAAGGACCGACATAAGGTGCCTCTGGCAGCCAAAACGGGGCATGGGGGCACGTGTGGCCTCCATGAGGCCCATTTTGGCCAGCAAAGTGCTGCAGGAGGCCATCTAGGCCAAAAATGGGCCTCTCAGGGGTCGCGTGTGGCCCCCTGCACCCAACTTTGGCCAACAGGGTGCTGCAGGAGGCGTCCATCCCATCTCCCCTCCACCCCCGCGGAGAATTACAATATTGTTCCAGCCCTTGAAGAAATCCATTCGGACACCTCTGAACTAGTGGGAAAAACTGCAGCTCTTTCTTCTACCTTGCTCCTTGGTGAGCCTCAGTTCTTCCTTCTGACGGTACATTTCGTTGAGGTCCAAGAATAACAGCTTGCGGGCATCACACTCATTGAGATAACGGAGATATTCCTCGGCCACTGCCTTTCGCAGTTTAGCCACCTGTGCAACGGAAGAACAGCGGGTGATGGAGGTCACACCATTAAAAGTGACATTTTCATTTCAGTAAGGGGACTTTATTCTGGAACGGTATATTAGAAACCCGGTATGTAACTTTGGTGGGCTTAAAAAACTAAATATTCTATAATAGTCTACCTCAAGAACATACTTCTGTTAGGTATAATGAAATAGCTGCACTCCGTATTAGGAACCGATAATTAGACACAAACCTGATTTCTTTCTGCCTGATAATTACAATCACATATTCCAGGTGAATTACTCCGTGCCTCTCTCTTCTTATCCTGCTTCTCTTTTAACAAAGTCAACAATGGAGACCTGGGAAGGCAGCCAGAAGAGTTTTGAAAAGGCGCAGTTGTGCTTGCAAAGATGCTACAATCCAGTTTTTCAGGTCCAGGTCATTAAAAGATGAACAGGGCAAGGAAAAGACTCACCTGGGTCTCTAGCGAACATTTTTCCTCCTGCATTTTGTCAATCAGCTTCAACAAATAGAGCCGCTCCTCCTTCAGTTTCGCTATTTCAATTTTCTCCTGCTGTTGAAAAGCCAGGATTTGTTGAGTACATTGATCGGAGGCTGTGACCAGAACACCATTCACTGATTCCAGAGTGCAGATTTTTTCCTGCAGATGGGCTAGAGGTAGACAGATGCATCTCCAAGTTACTAAAAGTCACAAAGACCTGTGGATCATACGGCCTTTTAAGAGCGCTGGGTTTAAAATTATCTTCTTAATCTCTGTCTACTATTGGTATGGAAACTGCTCAGAACCTGCTGTGAAAATTAGCCAGTTCAATATCACTGTAACATTTACTAAGATGATGCCATAACACTCTTACCTATAGTTGATTCATACTGCCTCTTGATGGAAGCCAACAACGGTTTGTAGGTCTTGAATTCTTCCATGAAACATTCAAATACTTCTCTATAAGGCTACAAATAGAAGGGTGGGGGAGAGAGAGAGAGAAATAAAAAGTATATGCTGGCTGGGGCATTCTGGGAGCTGACACCCACACATCTTAAACTTGGAAAGTTTGAGAAACACTGCATTAACAGTGTTGTTCTGTTCACATCACAGCGGGGTTCTGGATCTGCCTCTTCTGCCTTTAAGGAGATTCTTGGTGGACTTAAATAAATAAAGCCTTATAATAGAGATAGGCATTGCATTGAAAGCCAGTTTGAGGTAGTGATTAAAGTTCTGGCCCAGAAACCAGGAGACTGAGAGTTCTAGTCCCGCCTTAGGCATGGAAGCCAATTGGGTGAGTTTGGGCCAATCACCAGGAGACGGTGAGTTCTAATCCCGCTTTAGGCATGAAAGCTGGCTGTGTGACTTTGGGCCAGTCACTCTATCGTACCCCAACCCACCTCACAGGACTGTTGTTATGGGGAAAATAGGAAGAGGGAGGTGTATTATAAAGAAATGCATTTGGTCTCTAGGAGCTTGAATTAATGTTTTGGGAAGGCAAAGACTGCAGTCAGCATGCCAGCGATTCAGAGGGCTGCGTGGCCATGTCCTAGCCATAAAACAGCTTAATTTCTATTATTATTTTTTTAGCTTCCTCCTTTCCTGCTCAAGGAGGAGTCTTTATTTTCTTGGCTTTTATGTGTTTTAAAACCATAGAATTAAAAACATTCTTACAGCATGCCTTCTGGTTTTTATACTTAACTCAGAATAGCAAAAAGCCACGCTTACGTTTAGCAGCTATGGTCAAAGATATTCCATAGACCAATCGTGGACACACCCACACACCCACCCCAAAGTTTAAAGTTTCTGCATTCCCTGCAGAACCCTGCTTCTCAAACCTGGAGCTGAAGTTCTTGAACTTTTCCTTTAGTCAGATCGAGCGCTTGCAGCTCTGCTCGCAAATAGGATTCAAGCTCTTCAAGGTAACGTGGCTTTGAAATCGGCATGAGAGGTTTTCTGCTGCTGAAAGGCAGAATGTTAGCATTTTGATGGGATATCACATTTTGCCCAGGTTGAACATTCATGACATTGCTGCCACAATGACCAACGTCACTTATGGAAAGGTAATCAACGAAGCCGCCCCAGCAATCGAAAGTCAAAAGCTCAAAGCAAAGTCAAGCCCACCTTCTGGATAGAGAGGACCGCTGGTTTGAAAGGGGGGGGGTAAAAGAGGCCATTTGTATTAACATTGAGCAGCCCCCTCTTCTCAACCCATCTCCAACACAATCTTTTTAGCAGTTCCAAGAAGATTCCACAACCAACTGCACCCTGATTCAGGTGACCCTTGAGGGCACAGATTAACTCCCAAGTGGCTTCAAGAGCTCTCAGGGAGAATGCGAATGACCAGATGACTGCAAAGAAATATAATCCTTCCATCGCCCTTCCATCTTCTTCCTCAAGGAAAAAAATAATCTAGTTGCCTTTTGAAAAAGCACCTTTGAGCCAAAGTCTCTTTCTAGGGAAGAATTCCAACTGGGGACAATTTCAGACTTGTAAAAAATCCTCAGCATCCTGAGACGTTTTGTTCATTAAGCCCGAGGTGACCCAAAACTGCCATCCATTTTTTCCGTAATGTAGTGGCAGGGATAGATGTTTAAAATACATGGGGGAGTAAGTCCCAATTAACATTGGATTTAAAAATCCAATTTTTGCTGCTTTTTGTCCCGGGTTCACCGTTTGGGTAAAGTGTAGGTCTCAGAAATGTTACACCCTACTTCGTTGGCCTGTTTGTGCTTTTCACAGCCTCTTACTACAGAGCACAATGCGTTAGGAATTTAAACAACTGTTTTTAAAGCGATGCCTTGGGAGCTGCAAAACTACTAGTTCGAAGCCTCTAGGCTCACAAGTAATAGGGCTGGAATGAAAAATGGGAATGGTATCGTATTTCAAGATAGGCTTGTTTAGCCTAATATTTTCTATTCATATTGGAAGACATCTCTTTTTTTTTTTTCAGACATCTTCTTTCCTGATCTGGATAGATTCCCAACCTGATAGGTAAACATCAGTTGGCAGCTGTTCCATTTTTAGTAAAAAGAAGGCAAAGAGATAGTTTAAATGAAAATCAAGAAATCAACAGGGATATCATGATTCCGAATGGTAATAGCTTAGTGGCCAGCAGTCTGCGTAACCCCATTCCTTGGGTTCAATAAATCTTGCTAAAAAAACCTTCCATGAATCTTGCTCGGAAGGAATCACTTTTGGTTGGAGGCAGCTGCCTAAAGTAAGACAGTAAGTATCTCTTGCATTCATACCCTCCCTTGGAGATGCCAGGAATTCTTCCCTTGTAAATGCAGCAACTGCCCTACTATATAGACTTACAACATGTTGCCCCACTAGCAGAGAATCTGCCTCTTCTGAACAGATGTGGGAGAGATCAAGCCATGTTTCCTCAACCAGCAAATGCCACTTTGGAGCATGAGATCTCTTTTTTTTATATCCTTATTAAAGAAATTTTAAGAAAATAAAAAGGATACAGATAGCCCTTGACTTACAACAGTTCATTTAGTGACTGGTCAAAGTTACAACAGCACTGAAAAAAGTGACTTATGACCGTTTTCACACTAATGACCATTGTAGCACTCCCATGGTCACGTGATCAAAATTCAGATGCTTAGCAGCTGACTCATATTTATGACGGTTGCAGTCTCCTGGGGTCATGTGATTCCCTTTTGCGACCTTCTGAGAAGCAAAGTCAAGGGGGAAGCCAGATTCACTTAACAGCCGTGTTACTAACTTAACAACTGCAATGATTCACTTAACAATGGCAAGAGAGGTTGTAAAATGGGGCAAACTCACTTAACAAGTGTCTCACTTAGCAACAGAAATGTTGAGCTAAATTGTGGTCGTAAATCAAGGATTACCTGTAGAAATCATAAATAAAGGAAAATCATAAATAGAAGAAGAAAAGGTTTAGCTTCCAATCTTCTTAACAGTGGTTAATGCATTTATATTTTGCCCATTCTCTCTTGCATCTTAATTTTCTTATTTCCATAATCTACCCTTTCTAATCGTCAAACACATAAATCATAAGTTATTTTTTTTTCTTCCTTCAGCAAAAAGCCCATAAGGTTGGCTTTCAATCGCTAATGAATGAAATTATTGCCCTTTCCCTAATCAGACAAATCGATTTTTCCATCCAGAGCCTTTCCAATGTTTGTGCATATAATAATGTCACAGCAGTTATTATATACAAAAACAACGTTCTACAATGTTTCTCATTGACCCTCCATCACGTCCAGCAAAACATAAATAAATAAATCTTTATATTGCTGTGTTTAGTTGAACCCCAAATTTCCTGGCTTTTCTCTTTTAAGCCCAGAAGCTTGACATCTCAATGCCGTATCCAGACCTACCATTGCCAACCAGGGAGAGAGCACGGTTTTCGGTTCTGAAGGATCCCTTGCCCTGGCTCATAGGCTGGCCAGGTGGACAAACGGCTGCTACCTGAATGCACCTAAGGAGGATGAAAATAGGCCAGTCACTTTTCTTTCCATAAAACAGGCCATTTCCTCGTTTTTATCTATAGATGCAACTTTAGGAACAATCACTATAGTTTATAAAATCCAAACGCGATAGATTTTGGTTTTTGTGGGGAAGCCTAACGACGAGATGAATTAGCAGACCTGATGTCCCACTGTTAGTCACTGGGATGAGGAAATTCGTGGTATCCCCCACCCTCTAATTGTTTCTCCATAAAGTGGACTTAGATGGAATAGCACATTGTTTCTCAGCTTTGACAATTTTAAGATGCGTGGTCTTCGGTTCCCAGAATTCCCAAGCCAGCATCCTAGCAGGGAGAATGCTGGGAACTGAAGTCCGTGCATCTTCAAGTTGCTGGGATTGAGAAACACTGGAATAGTCCTTCAAACGGAAGGTTGTCCTTCACTGGATTTCCCTGAGGAATCTTGCTGCTCGAAGCAAAGGAAAACATGGCATAAGAGCCACGGTGGCGCAGTGGTTAGAGTGCAGTACTGCAGGCTACTTCTGCTGCCTGCCGGCTGCCTGCTATTTGGCTGTTCGAATCTCACCAGGCTCAAGGTTGACTCAGCCTTCCATCCTTCCGAGGGGGGTAAAATGAGGACCCAGATTGTTGGGGGCAAGAGGCTGACTCTGATGCTTAGAGAGTGCTGTAAAGCACTGTAAAACCGTATATAAGTCTAAGGGCTATTGCTATTGCTATTGTTATTAAGGAAGCTTAGATCTTTGAAGAAGAGCAGAAGGAGATGACGGTCCCAGCAAATGTCCTTATTTCCAGTTCTTGTTCCCAAAGTGCCTTTAGATCAAGACATAGCAGCTACTGATTAGGAACTTTCTATAGCAATTAACTGGTTCATAATGAACTGTCCCGTATTCATGTTAGGACCAAAAAAGGATTAAAGGATCTTTAAAGTTATTGGTTAGTTGCCCAGCCATCAATCTGGAAGAGAAATAAGCAGAGAAATAATCATTAACAACATGGTTTAACTTCCCTGCTCCTATACAAACTTTAGGTGCAGCCAAATTGATGCATTCCTTTCATACCAATATACGATCTGGTTTTAATATAATTCTTTAAATTAAATCCTTTAATTCTTCTTGAATTCATCTCTCGCTCGCTCGCTTAATTTTTCACTTGATACAACAGTCCATCTGTTCCAGCTATGCATGTGTGAACCCAGACCTAGAACAGTATAATTTATGTGCCCCCGCTCTGCGGTTCTTTTGCAGAAATTCTCTTTTTTTATGGTAATGGGAAAACAACGACTTTGAATAACAGGATAATTATAGAGAAGAGTTTACAGAAGCAGTGCCAACAGCTTGAGCAATGCTTGTTTGAGTGTTAGGAAGAGTTGTGTAATTATGGGAAAAGAGGAATCAGCAAATTGTACTGCCTAATGAACTAAATTAAGTCCTTATTGGTCAAGCAGACCCCACTGCTTTCTGTACTGACCCATCTCTGTTCCGCAACCAATGACATTGGACCACCGATGTATCCAGGACCTTGTGGATGATATTGTTGGTTGCATAATTTACTGAGAAACAACATTGGGTTTGTCCATCAGGGAGTTTGAATCAGCTCTGTGTCGACTCTGAAGCTGACATATGTGTAGCCATATTTTATTGTAGTCTTTGTCTATTCTCTTCTTAGCTTTCTTTGGGTTTTCTGCAAAGGAATTTAATGGTGCTACAGGCTCACCATATTCTAGCTGTCAGGAAAGTCCCCTTCTTCCATTCAGCACTCAGAAACCAAGTTATCCAAATAAGAATTTATTAGAGAAACCATGATAGCACATCTGGGAAAAACGTGAATCTGAAGCCCCAGTTTTTTCCCCTCTCCAAGAGAAATTCAAAGATCCACCTCCCGGCCATCCCCAATGATCACATGGCCCAGTCCGCTTCCAGATCAAACAGATGCCTTCCTTCTGGCACTCCTCTTCCAGGTACAAGTTGACATGTCCTTGACACTCTGGGGAAGAATGTCGTTGTGTCTCCCCTGCTACCTGTGAATATCCCCCCTCCCAATTTCCCAGGCACTAAAATGTGGCAGCCACAGAGGCCTTCTACAAATATGGCTTCCAAGGCTGACACCTGGATCAAATAGCCACATTTGTTTCTTAATATCATCTCCTATCAATTGTTGTCTGACTAAATACAATAAGTCCATTCTCCAAAGTCAATTTATCTTCCCTAAAGAGTTTATATAAAATTGTTTTCCAGTTAAGCATAATAAATCGATTCCCCAATCTTCTTCAATACTCTTAGAGGAAACCAATTTATCACTTGTTCACTCATTCAATATGCTGTTGTAAGGAATGCAGACTTGAACTTCAGGAAGGTGTATGCTATCCACTCAGTTCTAAATTTGTAAAATCCATATTTGTTTCAGTCTCCACCAAATCTATTACTTTCAAATCAATTTCCTTTTGTGAATATCGTTTATCTGCAGTTACTTGCATCTGACATTTTTTTACAACTATTATCATTTTGTCAGTTGTTTTTTTTAAAAAAAGCTTTCAACTAGGGATGTTATCTTACCAAATGGATTTTTTTTTTCAGATGACAGCCACATTTCCTTGTCTGTAATCTGATACATTGTTGCTCTGTGTAACTTAACAATGGTAGATAGGAGAACTCTTCAGAGACAGGAAACAAAGAACTTGAAATAATTATTCCTCAGAGTGAAAAAAAAATAGATAGAGAAGCAGGGAACATACTTTCTCTATATTTTGATCCAAAATTAAAATTAAAAATAAAAAATGTGCTCCAAACTTTTTGCAAATTAAAAAAGTGCAAAATCCCTGTAGTGAAAGGTCAATATAGATGAAAATCAAATGAAAACACTTTCACTACCCAGGAAGATGCCGTGATTTCTTTATGGAAAAGCAGTTGTTCAAAGTTATTGAAAACAATAAAATAGATCAAAGAAAAGAGACCCCCCCCAAAAGATAAAGTCCAACAAGGGTTAAAATAAATCAGCATTCCAACAGCCAGTCAACTTTTAGAAATAAGAAGCAAAATAAAAAAAGAAACTTCAAAAAGTGTAATTAAAACCCAGGCATGCTTAATAAAAGAACTGCCAAGAAGAAAGATAGATGACCAGTGACTGTCCAGCTGCTCCTGTGAGGAACTACAATCTACAAGATTTCCCTCCTCAGGTGGATCCACAGTTATCCAAAAGCCATCTTGGATCATTCCCATGTGCTCCCATTCAATTCCAGGGTGCAGCATTGCCAAAGAACCAGCTTTGGCAGCAAAATCAGCAGATCATCAGCAGGAGAAAGGACAGTTCCTGCCATTCAGCAGCCATTTATGGGGAGAGTCCTTCATATACTCTTTTCTCATAAAATTCCTTTCTCCATCAGCTTTATTTTTATTGAGTTTAAAATAACATTTTACATATTTTATCAATTCATTAATAGGGTTGAAACCTACATTTTATTCCTTCAGGAATTTTTTAAATATATTTTTTAACTGCTGCTGACATGCTAAATCAGATTATTTCACCCTGAGAATGAAGTGTTATTTAAATAACGGCTATGAAATATCAATGAACAATTTCTCAATTAATAATAACGAGCCAATCATAGCAATATTGGCTAACAGATCTGGGCTGCAAAATTTGGACGATGATGATGATGATGATGATGATGATGATGATGATGATGATGATGATGATGATGATGATGATGATGATGATGA
>JANHFL010007435.1:551360-573229 GCA_032468155.1 Oxyrhabdium leporinum
TTATAAGCTGTAAACCGCCCCGAGTCTTCGGAATGGGGCGGTATATAAATGTAAAAAATAAATAAATAAATAAAATATCTGTATGGTAGGGCAGTACAAAACCTCACGCATGTCCAGAATAACTGACTAGAAGGTAAATTTTCATTATCCTGTTGACCTACTAGTGTGAGGCATAGGAAGATATAAAACTACGCGGTGTACAATATCAAATCATATAGCTATGATTTTAGGTATTGAGGGTGATTTCTATTTTTGGGAATTAAAAAAAAATCTAAATTAGAGAAATCGGGATTTGTTGGCGTTTTGAACATGTCACTTCTGGGCTATTTTCCACCCATCATCAAGATGCTACCAAACTCTTTACAACTAGAGTCCTAATTTTAGTGAGTCAGTGTTTCTATTATTCTGTTATTGTAATAATAATAAAGTTTGTGTGCAGGTAAACTCTTTTGCTAGGCATGTTTGTCCTATGAAGCAATTGACTAATTACACCTTTATAACCAATCTATATGAATTGGGACCCTCCAGATGGACGAGCTTTAACTTCCAGAATTCCTCAAATGGACAGTTGCTGAGCATTCTGGGAGTTGAAGTCATTACATCTGGAGGGTACATAGGTTGGATTAGGCATCCCACAGAGAAAGGTTTCATGGTGCATACTAGCCATGGAAATAGGTGAGCTGAAGAACAGGATTTTTATTCATTAAGCGGTGCCCTTAACCTTTTGTCTTGCTATCTGGGGCACCTGAGAGTTGTAATTCAGCAACGTCAGAACATTCTGTGCGCCCAAGAAGACAGGATTTGCCAGACTGACATTGTCCTGAGACGGAACAGAATGTTTAAATGGGAAGATTAGATCGTCTTGTGTAAAACCTGTTCGTTCTGAATGAGTTTACCTTCTGTGTGCCAGCATGCAAACGTTTCTGATTCTTTGGGAGTAGAAACCTCCAACCTTAATAATGGCAAGAAAAATTCCAATTGAATTTATTTCCTTCGTGTTCAGTTACATGAAAGGAAGGCTTCTACAATTTGTAAACATTAAAAATGACCTAAGCCTTGTAAAGCAGTTGTAAAGAGGAACTGTTCCTGCCAAGAGAAGATAACTTGTTTGAATTATCTCTCATAGATGATGTACTCTACTTAGTCACTGAAGGAGGAAATATCTCTAGTGCAGCTGACGATGAAGTGCTTTATCAGAGTTGCTGTTCCTGAATGTTAATTCTGGTTTTGGGGCAAAGAAGCAGACTCACAATAAAGACAAATAGGCTTAAGCTGCAATATCTCCAAACTTTGTATCTGCAAATTCTCCAGCATTATTTTACAGTTGTTGACCAAAATAATTTTGATATTTTCTGATACATTTTAGTGACAGTAACATTTCTATATCAGAGATAATAAACTTTTCTATAAAGGGAAAATGTTTGAGCGCACAAAGGTGGCTCGATTACAAGCCACTAGTGTTATCCTTGTTAGATGTATATTGTGAATGACTTGAGAGAGAATTAGATGACAGTCTCCACTGAGGGATAAGTTTAACTTCCTCCCATTTGGATTCTACTACCTGTATTGTAGTAGGGAAGAGCCCTGGTTGTTACCTTGTTTGGAAATTCTCTCATTTGCTGAACTAACAAATTTTTGTTTGTTTGAAGGTACATGGGAATAGGACTCTCTGCCCAAGGTGTCAACATGAACAGACTTCCTGGTGAGTCACTGCTAAGAATTATTTGTGTTTGCTCCTGAGCTGTTTACTGGATTTCTACAATCCAGAAAGAAAAGAAAAAAGTTATCCCTGGAATCCATGGGCAGAGTTTTTTTGGAGAACGTCGGTTGAATTGCAAAAATAGGAGGAGTCTCTATTTTCATACAGTGGAACTACAATTTAATAATTTGCTTAATGTAACCAATGGTATTTAAAAGCATAAAAACAAATTTTGGCATCAGGACTCGATATCAGAGCATTTCAACCTCCCAGGAACTCTTTAGGAAACCTCAAAGTGATTGCTTAACAGCAACTTCAGGTGAAAAATTCTTGAGGTCTTACATATCAAAAGAGTGGAATGCAGTCAGGCAAACACAGCAGGTTTTGTACAAGTTACAATTGTTAATTGATAGGTCATTTATAAAGTCTTACATATAATCTGCATAACCAACCTATCTTCCCTTTGCCCAACCACCACCCCAATTTAAATCCTTTCTAAGCCTAGGCCAGTGTTTTTCAACTGTGGCAGCTTGAAGATACATGGACTTCACCTCCCAAAATTTCCCAGCCAGCCATGTGTGGATTAAAGTCCACACATCTTCGAGCTTCCAAGCTTGAGAAAAACTGATCTAGCAACTCTCTGCGCATCTGATGAAATCGGCTACAGTTCATGAAAGCTTCTGCTTTAATATCATTTGTTAGTGGGGGAAAAGGTGCTCTAGAACTTTTGATTTTTTTTTGCCACCAAGGATTAACCCAGCTTTCCTAATAATCACTTGAACCAAAGCTTTGTTTCTGTGGCTAGATATGATTTGCCCATCCTATATTTGTAAATTCATTACTTTGCCGCTCTTGTGGCTTGTTCCAAAAATAGGTGAAGCTGGATGGGTCAAGTAGTTCTAGTTTTTTTCTTCTTCTTGACTTCCATCATTTGCTCTTGAATCTTTCGTTTCTGTGCCTTTACCCCCAGGTCAGTTCCCGCTTCCCCCCAGCATTGCCGTTTTCCTTTCTGCACATTCAGCTTTGAATTTCTATTCGCTAAATGTAAAGAAATCTTTTGTGATTTTATACCCTCTTTAGATGGGGAAAGAATGGGTAACACTTTGTTGAAGGGTCTTAGTTTATAAATTTTTCTGTGGGCCACAGCAGACGAGGAAATAATGCAAACTGGACAATAAATCCATGTGACAGCTGAGAGATTCCAATTCTTATTGGATTGTTGGTAATAAGGGAATTTTTAACGGTGATAAAACTTTCTTGAAGTTATAGATTATGCATGGACAGTAATAATGAAACATCACCATTCTTTATTGAAGTTGTTATTGTAAAGCGTTGTAAGCACATAAATATATTGATGAAACTCGTACATATGTAGATTTCATAATTAATTTTCCTTTTGCTATTTTTTGTTTTTATTTAAATACATAATGGAATTTTAAAATGGAACTACCAGATCCGGTGTATAAAAAACGTGAACCGATGACTATTTGCAGCTATCTAGTGGCTGTTTGGATTTTTGCAAATAGTCTATATTTAGGACTTTTTAGCCCTATAAAGTGCTAACAGTTTTCAGCTGTGATAATCCCAAAAGGCTCTAGGGCTATAAAAAGTGGATTCAAGGATTGGATGCAACTCTTGCTCACCAGATTCCCACAATGAATTAGGATGCTTGGATTAAACTAGATGCTCATATTTATAGAACTGCCTGTCTGTGCCCGTCTAGTGATGGCAGTTCTATTGGATTGGCGGCTTTTCTAACATAGTTAAAATGGAAAGTTTTGGTGCCAACACAAACTTTTCTCTCTATTCTTTTTTTTCCCCAAATGATTTTAACCTTTTCTTTAATTAGAAAGCTTTGAAAACAGCTTCAGGATTACTAAGAAAAGCCCTTGCTTTACAATCTAAAATCAGAAAAACATATCCCAGAGGTTTCTTCCCCCCCCCCACAAAGGGCAACTGGATTTTGTTTTTCCTTGAAGACATTTCACTTCTCATCCAACAAAGCTTCTTCAGTTCTGACTGAATGATTGAGGATGGAAGGGTTTATATTCCTTGCAGTCATCTGGTTGTTAGCACTCTTTCTGAGAGTCATTGATGCCACTTGGATAACTGAGAATCTCCATACACAAGGAAAAGTATAATAAAAAGGGAAATGGCCAAACCGAGATTCCATTTCTTCAACAACTGCCTAAGTTGGGCAAGGCTTTAAATAATGACGACTTAGCAGCAGCTGTTTGGAGAATCCAAAACCTGTTGGTTTTTTTAGCTGATGAAATAACTTCTGCTTCTCTTGGCTCCTTCAGCTTTTAGTCTCATTGAACAAGCAGCTTTATCACACTCAATTGAAAGCAGATGGTAAAGTAATGCTCCCCTAAGTTTTCAGGGAGATTTCTCCGTCTTGCAGTTTCTTGTCTGGCATCTGCCCAGCCCTCATTTTGCCTTCCTCTTACATTTTCCTCACATTTGGGAGTGAAACTGTTCAGAGTAGAGGGATTTAGTCCTTGGCTGAGCCAATACATGGATCATGCCTCCTCAGCGAACCGCACATCCCATTGGAAACGTTGCATATTTGGATGCTTGTCCCAGCATTAGAAAACCTTTGGCAACAGAAATGGCGTCTGGCATTATGAAAACGTCTGGCATTTGTAAGCTTTGTGAAATTACTAGAAAAGTACACTTTCATTGCCGAAATAATGTTGAAAAAGTTCACAAAACAGGCTGGCAGTTGAGTTCAACACTCCTCAGATATTTCTATATTTTTAAAAAAAAAAACACAAGTTCTGTTTAAACCTGTCTAACTTTTTTATGCACATGGCTTAATTTTGGATTCTTGTATTCCCCTGTGTGGCTCCACTTTTAAATCCTGGCATCTGCCTCACATACTAACGAATAATTAGTGCTTAATTGCAGCTTCTTTCTTAATCTAAAATTGCACATGCTTACTTGCAAGAAGTCATGTAATTGACAGCACCAGGCGAGACCTGTGGAGCACGTGACGGGCGCTCGACGCAGGCCTTTGAGGCTGCCTCTGGAATGGAATATCTTTGAGGCTGACTGCGAGAAACGTCTTTAGTTGCAGCTTCTGGGATAATGGCCATTCGTTTGTTCAGATTGCCGGGCTATCTGGCCTTTCCAGTAACATCTTCCTGACACCACATGACTGATGATGAATGCGGCTGTTTGCGAAACACAAATAAGGCTACTGTTCTATACGCCTGTTTAAGCTGATTCGGGAAAAAGGTGTTGATATACAACCAGCAACTGTGATGGGAAAACAGATACTCCGCTTATTGTTTTGGGCATCTCTGATCTTTGTTGAGGTTCAGATCTGTAAAGGTCAGAGGGTACGGTAAAAGTTCAGTTTTTAAGAGATTCTGTTAAAGCCAAATGTTCATAGAAGTTGAATTTACATGATTGGTATCATTTGTATCGAGCTAAGTTATTTGCATTTTATTTTACGTCATCTCCTCTGTTTGACATCATGTGGATGACTTAAATGCCATGTGTTGTCTTGCCTTGGAAACAGTGGACTTTGTCTATTATTTGGGAGTGAAATCCAAAATTATGTACACGGCATCTGAAGGTAGCTGAATGCAAGTCCACAAAATTGAATTTTACTGTAAATTTGGAAACCTTACCCTCCAAATATAAATAAAGCAGTTGGTGATCTAATCTAATGTGTTTTATGCAAAAGGAACCAATGATGACTTCAGCCCCATGTAGGGAGCAAAATGTATCCTAACAATTGTCATTATTAAGGAGTGTTGTTTGGTAACAAGCCAGCACACCTTTTGTGTGGGTTTATACATTATATCTTATCACGCCTGTGAAATTGTTTTAATACTGGCTAGCTTATTAAATCCTGTGAGATTCATGGCTAAGCCTGAATCTGTATTCTTGTATGATGTCTATTGTGTAAGTTGCTGACCCAGGATATCTGGAGGGCACCATGTTGGAAATAGAATCAGAATGGCATCTTGCTTCGTGTAGCTATTACAGGGTTGCAAACAATGTTAGTCATCAATAGCAGCAGTATTTATGGATTTTTTTTTGTTGGTGAATTAGTGGACTTAGAATGACAACTATAATGCATAAAAAAGGATGAGTGGCAGTGTTTTCCTGTTGCAGTATAAACCTCTTTATCCTGTCTTTGAATTGTTCTAAATGTTTTGAAGATTGTAGAAATGTATGGTACTATCTATATTGACCATGGAGCCTAAACAAGAATCTAATTTGGGGGTTTAGAAGTTCTTCATAAGTTGGCATGATTAAAACTTATACTTTTCATGGTTCTGCGATAGACTGTCTGCATAATGTAATATAGTAGTCCTTGTTTAGTGACTTTTCGTAGTGATGATGGTGATGGATAGGTAAACTGGCTTTGTTGGCGTAAAACAGCAGCAGTCACTAGTGTGAATAAGGCCTGACTGGTATCTTCAGCAGGCTCGTTCATTTGCCTCTAAAGTTTTTAGCTACAATTTAATCCATCAAACTATATCCAATTGTTGTTTTTGTGTGCTTAAAACTTGGTGTGAAACGGAAAGTTAGCCACAGCAGATGAATCAAGAGGGAGTGGTAATGTATTCTGGTAAATGCTGGGGATTCCGATGTTAGGTTGTCATCTGGGTGTTTATTCCCCAAATCATTGTTTTAAAAGTAAGATGTATGTAAGCATTCCTAAATATATAGTTATAATTTTGGGTGTGTAAGGATCAAGTAGGTCACCCTGTCCCTGTTTAATTCTGAAACTAAATATAAGCTGTTTTCAGGTGGAGCACTTTAGAGTTGCTATCTGTCACTGCCCTTTCAGATAAGGGTGTCGACAGCAATTGGAGCAACCTGACAGATCACAGGCGAGAGCATATACTGCATATTGTTATATGCTCAATCCTGGGTGTATGAATATAGCTTGATCTCCACGATATTTTAACCTTCGGGGTTCCTTTTGTAGCAGTGAGAAGAAAACCGTTCCTGCCAACAAGCAATTCTAGCATAATGTGATTATAAGACTACTCTGAAACTAGGTATTTATGAAATGGAAAAGAGCTGCCATATTGCCAGATTTCATTCCGTGTGTTTCATAAATGGTAACTATGGCTAAATCAATCTGGACTTAAACGCTTGAATCTAATTTCTATTTGTCCCGCTTTTGGCCTTAGGCAGTGTCCTAGTATTTTTGGCTTCCAGGTGCTAGGACTTTTTATCCCGAACATCCAGCTCCTGTGCCAGGGAGGGCTTGTGGCACAGCAGAATATATTTAGCCCATGATTACTTGATTGTGGATTGTGCAACATGATGCTTCCATACTTCCTTGACTGGGAACTGTGGTTTATGTTGAAAGAGAATGAGAAAAAAATGTCTTCGGTATGTGGCTAAACATAAATCTGTGGAAGACACACAAAAGCTCATCCTGTGACTATGACACTTCAGAATAAACAAGGAGGCCTTTAGCCCAGATTCAAAAATAATGTATAGGCTTTAGTGGAGCATATTTTAGGTTTCTTAAAGAGGAGTAGGTACTTAACTGGTTTGGCCTGTGGCAGACTGCTGGGATCAGACAATGATCAACCTAGTCTTTTTTTTGGGGGCTGGCTGTGTCTTTTCCTTCAGTTTGCATGCAGCCACAGTACATTTTTTTGTGTAATTACCTGAATTGTTTTATACACTTGAAAAGGGCTCCTGATGATTGTGAAGGGAATAGAGGATTGTGTTTCTTTCTAAGCCTCATGTTCCCTTTAACCAGGCCTTGAAATACAGATCCTTTATTAAGGTTGGATTTATGATTAGAACTGTCAGGAAAAGACAAATTCATGAAAAGGCAGCCATGCTGTCACTTGGGCAACGTATCTGCATAAGAGATCTGTGGAAATGTAGGATTTAGATTCCTACAGTTTTATTTGGATTGAAAACTTAACACCCCCCCCCCCAGCCTGAACAATACTTTCTTTACTGGTTTATATCGCCATCTTGTAGAGGAAGGTGTGGGGGTTATATTGCAATTTCTAGAAATACATATAGTCCTTGGCTTACGACCACAATTGAGCCCAAAATTTCTGCTGCTGAGACATTGCAAAAAAAAACAAACTATCACGTGACCTTAGGACACTGCAACCTTCATAAATAGGAATCAGTTGTCAAGCATCTGAATTTTGATCACTGGACCATGGGGATGTTGCAATGGTTGTAAGTGTGAAAAACAGTCATAAGTCACTTTTTTTCAGTGCTGTTGTAATTTTGAACGGTCACTAAACAAACTGTTTTAAGTCTTGAACTACTTGTAACAGCTTTTTTAAAAAAATCTATAGTTTTAGTCGCTAAAATCTTATTTTTGCCATGATAAAACAATTCTCCATTTTTTGGCTTCTCTGTGTTTGGAATAGGACAGCTTATTTATCACAATCACGTCGCCCCCCCCCCCCCATTGTCTTCTAAATATCTTCACAGAACATTCTGACTCTTAAACAGCTTTTCTAATCACTCGGGGAATGATTAGAAAAGGGCCACATTCCAACCTTGGGGGGGGGGTGTCAGAACATTCCACGAAGAATGTTTTGCACAGACTAGAATCCTCCTGCATTATTAATGCAAATGCTAGACATTTCCTAGTGATGTCACCTATGGATCTCTTACTTCCCGATGTCAAGCCTGCCACCTTCTAAGCATCATCTCTTTGTTCATTCTTTTTCTTTTGTCTAGGTTGGGATAAGCATTCCTATGGCTATCATGGCGATGATGGACACTCCTTCTGCTCATCAGGGACAGGGCAGCCCTATGGCCCCACTTTCACTACTGGCGATGTAATTGGCTGCTGTGTGAACCTCATCAACAACACCTGCTTCTACACAAAGAATGGGCACAGTTTAGGTAAGCAAATGGAACACTTGGTCCAGTTTTCTCTAACCTCATTTGAAATGTTGATGTTTTTGTAAGGTCCCTATCAGAATTTGTTTCCGTTCATGATTGATCATATAGTCAGAACCGAATGAACAGAATAACGGAGTTGGAAAGGACCTTTGAAGTCTGCCAGTCCTACCCCTTGCTCAGATAGGAAACCTATACCATTTCAGACAATTGGTTGTCCAATCTCTTCTTAAAAAGTTTCAGTGTTGGAACATTCACAACTTCTGGAGGCGAGTTGTTCTACTGGTTAATTGTTCTAACTTTCAGGAAATTTCTCCTTAGTCCCAGGTTGCTTCTCTCCTTGATTAGTTTCCACCCATTGCTTCTTGTCCTGCCTTCAGGGGCTTTGGAGAATAGTTTGACTCCCTCTTCTTTATGGCAACCCCTGAGATATTGGAATGCTGCTATCATGTCACCTCTATTCCATCTTTTCATTAAACTAGACATACCCAGTTCCAGCAACCGTTCTTTATATGTTTTAGACTCCAATCCCCTAATCATCTTCGTTGCTCTTCTCCACACTATTTCCAGAGTCTCAACATCTTTTTTACAGGGTGGCGACCCAAACTAGATGCAGTATTCCAAGTGTGGCCTTACCAAGGCATTATAAAGTGGTATTAACACTTCACTTGATCTTGATTCTATCCCTCTGTTAATGCAGCCTAGAACTGTGTTGGCACACTCTCCTGGCTCATATTTAAGTGGTTATCCACTAGGATTCCAAGATCCCTCTCACAGTTATTACTGTTGAGCCAGGTATCACCTATATTATACCTGTGCATTGGTTTTTCTTGCCTTATTTGTTTCACTGTTGAATTACATTTTGTTAGATAGCACCAACGGTTCCAAGTCTGTCAAGATCCTCCTGTATTTTAAGCCTGTCTTCTGGAGCGTTGGCTATTCCTGCCAGCTTGATGTCATCCGCAGATTGGATGAGTTCCCCCTATATCCCCTCGTCCAAATCATTGATGAAGATGTTGAAGAGTACTGGGCCTAAAACAGAGCCTTGAAAAGAGCATGAAAACTCCTTTCTCATGCATTTACCATCACACCATATGGCTTTTTCAGTTACGTAGCCCATCTCCCACGTACTTCTGTATGTGCAGTAGCTACTTCATTCAGGTGGCGTTAAAGTAACCATCAATATCTCATCCTATCCCCTTTTCCCAACAGAAAAGGATCCCTCTAACACTGGAAACAAAGTTGAATATACAGTAAGGATCATCCCTCCTAGGATATGCTTTTAACCTGGGAGAATCTCCTCTATGCACAAAACAAAGCCAATAATATTCATACTGCTGTATGCATTGGGTTTTTTTTTGTTCGCTTGTGTGTGTTAGAAATACAGCCGTAGAAAAGATAGAAGAAATGCTTTCATAGAACATGAGATAAAGAAGCAAATCTCTTTGAGTAATGTAGTACTTAAAACTAAGGCTCTAAAATTGATGAGTACATTTGTCAAAGCATTTGAGTTATAAAATTTGATAGCCATTCCCTGCAACTCCCCTTTATCCACTGTTCAATGTTTTGCTTTATGCAAGCTTTTGGGGGAGTACAACTCTAGCACAAAGCAAGGGAAACCCGTCTGCTGGTTTTATTTTATTATTTCTTTAGAATTGCAAATTGTAAATTGGGAGTAGGTAAGTGAAAGTGCTATTTACCAGAATACTGGATACATTTATGGGATTCCCTGCAGCAAGATTTGGGGAAGACCATCGGTTTAAATTGCTTTGAAGAGCAGCTATACAAATGTATAATAAGCAGCTTTTGAAAATTATAGCAAAGTCCCTATTCAAAAGGCAGAACATCCTCAATGACCACTTGCTGAGAAACACAGTTGGGAGACAACTCTTGTTTTCGTGATAAACTGATGGGGATCTCAGGAGTATCTGGCTGGCTGTTTTTCTTAAATATAGGAATCTACGGTCTGATGTTTCAGCATTCTGACTTCATGCATCATGCAAATGTTTCAGCTTTGCTCTTCAGAATCGCTTTAGCGATAACTGGATTTTTTTCTCTGGCAAAGAAAAGAAGAAAAAAATGTACAGAGCAGTTTTCATCAACCTGGCATTCTCCAGTAGCAATTCCCAGAAGTTCCAGCTAGCTTGGCCCAAAGAGTTCTGAGAATGGCAGTCCTGTTACATTGAGAAAGTATGAAAAAGCCAATCCAGAAGTCAATGCCTATTTGTAAAAGAATCTGCAGTTATTTGGGGCATGATATCCTTTTGCAGCATCTGAGTTATTTCCATTAGCGATCACATTGCAATTCTTTTTTAAAATATCCCGGTCCTCTCTGTATGTTTCTGGTCATCCTTTCCTATACGTGTTAAAATTGATGTGCTTGGCTAAAAGTGGAAGCAGTTGCTGCTAGTGCGGTGATAAATTTATCTTGCCTATGGAACAACTGTGTCACCAACCTATACAGTAATGTAAATCCCACTTGGAGTGAGGCTTTCAGAAAGCTGTTTGCAGCAGGAAAGGAGACGTAGAATGAACTCTCTTCCCAATAACCTGAACCTCACTCATCTACTCTTGTGCCAGTGCAGATGGACTCAAATTACTCAGGCCAGCAAGATGGGCAGCTTATAAATTTAATACAGGTAGCCCTCGACTTACGACCACAATTGAACCCCAAATATCTGTCACTGAGACAGTTGACAAATGAATTTGACTCCATTTTACGACCTTTCTTGCTACATTTGTTAAAATGAATCGCTGCAGTTGTTAAGTTAGCAGTTGTTAGTTAGTTGTTAGGTGAATCTGGCTTCCCCATTGGCTTTGGTTGTCAGAAGGTTGCAAAAACGGATCCCATGACCCCAGGACCGTCATCAATGTCAGTCAGTTGCCAAGTATCTGGATTTTGACCCTGTGATCTTGGGGATGTTGCGATGGCCATAAGCGTGAAAAACGGTCCTAAGTCACTTTTTTTGCGCTGTTGTGACTTCGAACGGTCCCTAAATGAACTCTTGTAAGTCGAGGACCGCCTGTAAATAAAAATGTAGTCCATATTCATAGCATGTTACCAAGTCCTGGAGGAGAAAAATCCAGTTCCCGTCCTGCTGCTTACAATATCGGTGTCATCGTAGTGACCAGCGATTGTGATCGAGATGAAAAAGCTGCAGATAACAAGCTCCAGTGCTCTGTGCACAAATAATCTTGCAGGCAGTTCGTTTTCCTTGCAGCAGGGAGCGGTGAATGCAGCCGCACTTTAAAAATAACATCTCCAACTGGGAAAGGGTGGGGCGTTATCTTTGGGCCCAGAAATATTCGCTTCCTTTCCACCGCGCTCGGTCCTTTACACCATTGAGATTACAAACAGGCAAAAATCCGTCTTTCCTTTCTCCCCCCCCCCCCTTTTGGTTACCTAAAACGAGAATGCACAGATCTCCCTGATTTTTGGTTTTCTCCTAACAGGTGAGGTAAAAGACCTAGCCTGTTTGTGCAAGATAATTTAGAGGGCAAAGGTTGAGACACTGAAGTTGAAACACTAATTTCTGCTGCTGATTGGGGAATTAGCTTTAAATTCTCTACCCCCGTAACACATCTGAGGACCCTGAAGTAGCAGAAGAAGAAGAAATGACTCCAGGCATTTGCCCTCCCTTGCCTCAAATTAAGATTAAAGTTCAGATCAACATTCGGCGCCCTTAGGCTCCATTCTGTTAGCAGAGATATACCAGAGTGGGACTTCCTGGAAAAATGACGACCGGGACATGTTCAGTCGTCTGCATGAATGCCTCTTCTTTTTCCTTTGAATCACTTGGTGCATTTACTCAGTTGTAGGATCGGCAAAGATACTTCCGTTGCGTGCTGCTTTGTTCCTTTTCCTAGCAGTGGATTGCTTAATTAACTCCCGTAAAATTATTTTAAAGCAACAGACTAAAACAGCGAAACAAAACAAGAGCAATTGCTCTGAAAAGGACTACTTCTGAAGCACAAATTACTTCCCCCTTTCTTTGCCTTAATTTTACTCCTGCACCAAAAAAAAAAACACTGAAAAAAATCTAGCTCAGATCTTCAGCCTCAATTTTCAGAAGAGCTAAATATATTGAGAATTAGTGTAGGTCTGCGTCCATTAAAAAGTTTTGCAGTTTTATTTATCAAATTTCTACATCTCCCATCTCACTTAAGTGATTGGCCAGTTGACAATAATTGTCTTACAGAAGATGGCAGTAAGAAGTAGAATTTTGTGCCTATTTACTCTAATCAGTTCCTAGATGAGCATGGATGTGTTTACTGGACACAGATTTCAGAATAAGCATACAGGTACATACAATACTTCATTTAATGATGGTTCAAAGTTACGACAGCACTGAAAAAAGTGGCTTATGACCAGCTTCCCTATAATCACATGATCAAAATTCAGACGCTTGGCAACTGACTCATACTTATGACCATTGCAGCATCCCAGATCACGTCATCCCCTTTTGCGACCTTCTGACAAGCAAAGTCAATGGGGAAACCAGTTTCACTTAACAACCGTGTTAGTAATGTAACAACTACAGTGATTCACTTAACAAATGTGACAAGAAAAGTCGTAAAACGGGACGAAACTCACTTAACAAATTTCTCACTTAACGACATAAATGTTCGGCTCAATTGCGGTCTTAAGTCAAGGACTACCTGTACGCCATAAATCTGAGAGTGGATTAGAGATGTCTTTTGTTGCGCGTCAGTTCAATAGTTGCTCACCATATGTGTTGCTATACGGTGTGTATGACAAATGCAGGTTTTAGGGTAATGAGGGAAAATCCTTTGCCTTGACTTTAATATTTTCTCTTTCACAGGTATAGCCTTCACAGACCTTCCTGTAAGTACAACTTTTGTTTTATATTTCAACAAAAGATTGAAAGCATGGTGGTGGGAGTGGGGCGGTGGGAGGTGCTTGGGACTTGCCTTCTCCTTCTGTCCCATCTGAAAGCGGTTAGCATTAGGCTAGCAACTTGGATGGAGCTCTCGTGGCCATAAGAAAGGCAGGTTTTGTAGAGAAATTAGTTCCCCCACAAACTTTGGCTTCAAAAGAGGGGCTGGGGCTGGGGGTAAATTGTGAGCAAAAACTTTTCCACATATCGCAAGGGGTTTTTTTTAGAGCAGCAATTTGGCAAGGATGCTCTAAAATAGGCAACATGGGATCTTAACTTGAAATGAAAATAAGCCGCCGCTGCTGCTTTCACTGCTTCAAGTGTACTAAAAAAATAAACTACACTTTGGTGAATTGTTAAAGCAGAATACAATCAGTAACCAAAAAGGAAATTCCCAGATTCTGAATAAAACACTTCTGGAGTGCAGACAGTTTCTCGAATCGCACTTGTTGGAATGGAAATGAATCAACTTGACTTCAGAGGCCATCAGAAATCAAGCTTTTCATTCAGCAGTTTTAAAAGTTTTACCAAATGTTCACCACAGGTAGCGAGATCAGGTGTTCCAACTGAGATTTAATTTTTGAGAGGATTTATGAAGATGATTTTTTGAATGCTGCTTATTCTTGGGAATTTTGCTCTTGAATGCCAGCAGAGACCTATATTGGTTGAGATTCAATTAACTCCACAGTGTAGCCAAAAAAGATTTTAAGTTTTAAAAATTACAGATGAATAGGGGGCTGGCATATTTTTATTTACCGCCCAGGCCTGCGACAAAAAGAAAGCAACCACATACATTGTTCGAGTGTGATACATTGCTCTTTTTTGTACATCAACAGACCACCTGATTTGATACAAAATGTCTTTAGATGCTGAAAAAGTCCCTGAAATTGGATAGAATCAAAACAGAAACACTTTGCAAATAAACAAAGAACAGAGGCCAGCACCATTGACTCAGCTACCCTGCAACAGATTGTTTTGCAGCCCAAAATAGAAGTCTGAATTTTGACTGGACGAGAAAGTCACGCTTCGTTCCAAATCGGAGCAGTTTCATTCCGGTTTTTCTTTAGCAATGTGCCTTTCTAAGCAGTTTCCGAATGTGGCGCCTTGAAAGATAACACCTTGAACCATGCTTGTCCCATCCCCAAAGTGAACTAAACTGTTCAAAATATCATGTGAAAATACAGCACGTCAATGCCTTCTTTGGCAAACGGTTAAAATACTGTATATTATAGGATTTCTCTGGAATGAAGCATTCACTGTAGCTACAACATGCTACATTTCCATTGTTTGCGTTTTGGACCATTCCCTCCAGATGTCTGTAGTCTCCTTATCTGCTAATCTAGATATACTTTTGTTTCTTCCAACTCCAAAGAGTGCATAGCAAGACAGTTAAGTGAGTCTTGCCCCCATTTTATGACCCTTTCTGGCCACAATTGCTAAGTGAATCACTGCAGTTGTTAAGTTGGTAACACGGTTGTTAAGTGAATCTGGCTTCCCCGTTGCCTTCCCTTGTCAGAAGGTCACAAAAAGGGATCACACGATCCCAGGATACTGCAACCGTCATAAATACATGCTGGTTGTCAAGTGCTTGAATTTTGATCAGGTGACCGGGGGGGATGCTGCAACAAATCATAGGTATTGAGATGGTCGTGTCACTTTTTTTTTTTTTAGGGCCATTGCAACTTCGAACAGTCACTAAATGGTTGCAAGTTGCAAGCACTCTCTGTATTACGCTGACTCTTCCCAAACGGTTTTCAGGGAAAGCCATTTTTCTGCAAAGCACCCCTTCGTGTCCGTTTGGCCAGGAAGCTCCTTGTTCAGGCTTCCATTACAACCCTCTTCCAAAGGAGGGAGAAAAAAATGTATGTCTCTGCTTTCTTTCCTTAAAGAGCCCGGGTTTTTTAACTTGGGCTTCTTTTTTTGGCAGGCCAATCTATATCCCACTGTGGGGCTCCAGACACCCGGAGAGATTGTGGATGCCAACTTTGGGCAACAGCCATTTGTGTTCGACATTGAAGACTATATGAGAGAGTGGCGAGCAAAGATTCAGGGCACGATTAAAAGGTTTCCCATAGGTGACCGGCTAGGGGAATGGCAAGCCATGCTACAGAAGTGAGTGGCAGCTTGGATTGCCTTTACGTTAAATTCACAAGAATGTTCTGCTGTAAAATGACGTCCCTCACTCACCATTCTTATTTTATTGGTTTTCTGTGTCCCTGAAAGAGCAGAGGGGGGGGGGGGGGTCCTTGCTTTAGGATTAACAGGAGCCAGCTGCTTTCTTTGCACCTTGTTTGTAGCTGATGGGTAGCGCAGATACGCTGCTTGCTTTTATGCCTGGTTTGGTCATTGTTTCTTCCGTTACGTTGAGAAATGAGAGTTGAAGGGAAGGTGGGGATTTGCCAAAAGCCGTGCTCTTTTATACAGCCAAATCACAAAAGAAATGAAGGAAAATCAGACCTCGTACATATGCATGCCCTGAACAGAAGACATGCAGAGTTGGTTGTTTCTGCTACTCCTAGTAGAATATCTAGATGAAAGCAGGATAAGTTCAGCAAAAAGGCTGACTTTTTATCCCTATTTTTTTTTTCCAATAAAGAAAACACAGGTTTCATGAGCCAACTTCAGACGTGTTGAAAAGTTAGTATATTTCAAAGTTCTAAAAAGCTTCCCATACATAGGCCTAGAAGTGTTTCCAGGTGACTTCTATAGCAAGATATTGACTGAACACACCAATGTTCTTTCTTCCCCTTGCTTTGTGATTCACACAAAGAGGCATTAGAATCAAGAAGGTTGAACAGATTCTTCACGCTTAATACGTATTCTCTTGATTTTAATGAAGGTCAGATGTGTAGTGCCTTCTATTCCCTTCCAAGGAACCTTTTCTTGGCATATTTTGATACTGGGAAGCAAAAGCCAACCACAATAACAGCGTGTGCAGAACAAAGGCACGTTAATGTGGCTGCCCTAGAGATGTTTCATCTCCACCACCACCCCCTTTGTGCCCCACTTTTTGTGGAATTTGTACTGACACTGATGTTCTTTCTGTTTCTGCCTGCTTTTTATATTTCCTAGCATGGTCTCTTCCTATCTGGTACATCATGGATATTGTGCTACAGCCACTGCCTTTGCCCGTGTGACAGAAAGTACAGTCCAGGAGGAACAGATCTCCATAAAGAACAGACAAAGTAAGCTTGCTTGTATTACTGCTGTAGCTTTCCCTACATCCTGAAATGTGCAGCTCTCCCCGGCTGCAGCGTTACTTTGATAGACCTGTAGTTAAGTTCTGTAGCCCAGCATTAATAGGCAGAACCTTGGTGTCCTCCATTGCTCCTTCTAGTTCTTTTTTTATGGCTGACATTTTCTGTTTTTCTGTGTCTCATCTTTCTTTCCTTCGGTTTGTCAAACCAAACCAAACGGTTTGATTGTTCTAGAAACTGGCTAAATCATGTTTGAAAGCTGATTTTCTTTCATGTTGCCCTTTTTGTTTCCTTCACAAACCAGTTGAATTTCTGGCTTTTTTTTGTCTCAAATCCTGCCTTTTGTGGGGTGTTGACTGAGATCCCGATTGTTCAGTTGATTTCCAAGTTTGTCAAAATAGCTTCCAAGTGATTTGCTGGAAAAGGATATTTTCGGATTCTTGCTTATGTTCCCAAATGCATTTGAAATACTTAAAACATAAATGCATGGAGCTATGTTCTTGTTTTTTGAAGGCATGTTACTAGATGGATGGGTAATATGCAGCTAAGACCAAAAAGAATTGTAGGGCGGGAAAAAAAAAACCTTTGACCCAACATCAATAATTGTGGAACCATTAAACTGGAGCGTTTCCAAATAAATGCTGTTGCAAAATGGGATAAGGCAGTTAATAGGACGATGTATTTGCTTAATACTGATTAGCAAGCTATATGCCAACATCTCCAAGCAAATTTAAGGGACTGGTTGTAGCAAGAACATCTGTTAACTGGAAGCCCAGGCAAACTTCAGTGAAAGATTGGATCATTGCCTGATGCTCTAGCACCTTATTAAGAAATACTAATGCTTTAAAACTCCTTATCTGCAGTTTTCATTGATATGAAAGCAGCAGTTCATTCTATTTTCCACGAAAGAATTGAAGACCACCTTGATTGATTCCCCACGAACTGTTTCTAATGGCAAAATTAATTTAATAATTTAAAGCATATTGAAAAATCACACAATTTCATCTCATACAATAAGAGATGAGTGACGGTTGGCTGAGTTCCAAGTGGAAGGGCAGCCATGAGTGGGGTTGCTGCAAAAAAAACAGTCTGCCCTGATGCACTACAGATGTCCAAAGATTAACTAATCATGCCTTGAAGATAGGAGAATTTGTCACAATTAATTTTGTTCTTTTCTTTTTCTTTTATGCAGCTGACACACACCCTTCTTTTATGTCCTCACAACTGGGGGAAAAAATTGCATCTGAACAATTTATCTATTGGTAAACCCAGTTTTATTCCCTGTCTTAATGTGAGATGATACCCGCATCCTAACAGTTCTGCTCTCACCTCCAGGAATACAGAAGCTGGTTTTGGCAGGAAGAGTAGGTGAAGCCATTGAAGCAACACAGCAGCTCTATCCGGGGCTTCTAGAGCATAATCCTAACCTCTTATTCATGTTAAAGTGAGTATGGTGTCAATGCCCCTTTTTTTTGTGCAAAGAACTGCAGTGTTTAGAAAGACAGGAAGCAAAAATAGTGATAGAGCAGTAGATGGATTTATAATCTCCTTTCACTCTCTAAGCAAAGAACTGGGGGTACAGAATGGAATCTTAAGAGCCAGTTTGATTTAATACAGAGGTGTCCAATCTTGGCAGCTTTAAAACTTGTAGTCCTAATATTTCCCAGCCAGCATAGGGAATTCTGGGAGTTCAAGTCTACAGATCTTAAAAGTTGTCAAGGTTGGTCATCTCTGGTCTGGTAGATAAGGCACCAGACTACAAAGCGGGAGACCGTGAGTTCAAGTCCCTCCTTAGCTGTGAAAGCCGGCTGGGTGACTTTGGGCCAGTCACTCCCTCTCAGCCCAACCCACCTCACAGAGTAGTTTTAGAGAAAATAGGAGGAAGGTGTGTTGGATATGTCCGTTGCCTTGAGTTATTTGTAAATATAATAAAGGCAGGATGTACATAATAAATAAGATTGTCTTTGAATGATGGGTGGTCTGTCACAGGAAAACTGGAGGGGATAAATCTTCTAAGAAATATGGTTTGACCTGACCCAAATAATTGAAGCTTGCTTTTAGACTGCTGCTGTAAATAGCAACCCTTGATATCTTTCCAGATGGAAGGCAGCTTAAGAGGAATCCCTTTTTAGGGAAAGTGAATTGGGATGCTTTCTCAGACTTCTCATTTTTGAAAACCAGACAAGCAAAAACTATAAGCTGGTGCCAGTGATTTCACTTACAGAATGTTTTCCTGAATGCTGCAGGAAGTTTAAAAGGAAGGCCCTCAGATTCACAATCTAATAATCTAGTTTGTTAGGTATGCAAATCCTGCACTACTTCGATGGATGCATTGTGCATTTTTCTTCCAATTCTTTGGAGCTGCGAGCCATTTGCTGTAAAAAGGTCGAACCAAGAATGCTTTTTTCTCAGCGTGCTTCTCTGCACGCCAGGTTCAAGGTGTAGTAATGCAGGCTATGAGGGTACTACTGTAGTTCTTTTTTTTCCTGTATAGTTTCCCACTCACCTGCTTTCCCACCCTACCCCCTGTGCATCCCTAGGTGCCGGCAGTTTGTGGAGATGGTCAATGGAACAGACAGTGAAGTGCGCTTTTTCAGTACCCGCAGCCCCAAATCACAAGACAGCTATCCTGATTCCCCCAATCTGAGTCCTCGACATGGCTCCAATAATTTGCACATCCACGTCACTGGTAGGTGTTTGCTGCTCTCCTAGATAAGTCCTCTCCTTGGCTAACTTGGCACCTACTTTTTATTATCTTTCTGGAAGCTGCTGTTAGAACTTCTCCTCTAAATTATGCCCAGTGTCTTCAGTAGTGCAGAACTCGCTGATACCCGTTCCATAACTTAGCATGTTTCTGGCATAATAAGCTCTTCAGACAAGAGTTAAGGACGAGTAAGATTTTGGCAGCGACTTTGTCAAGTTTGGCTATCTCTCTCCTGATTTTAGATTCCTTCTCTGGAGTAGATTGTTACTTGCCCGAGCTCCTGCCCACCTAGCGGTTTGAAGGCATGCAAATGCGAGTAGATAAACAGGTACCACTTTGGTGGGAAGGTAACAGCGTTCCGTGTGCCTTGGCATATAGTCCTTCTAGCCATCTGACCAAGGAAGTGTCTTTGGACAATACTGGCTCTCTCAGCTAGGAAATGGAGATGAACGCCGCCCCTTAGAGTTGGGCCCGATTGGACAGGAGAAATCTTTACCTTTAGTGGGGCGTAAACTTTTAATCATTAAAAAAGCGCTGGGTCCCCCAACTTGACATCTCTTTCTGTCTTCAGGCGCAGACAGCCCAAGCTGTAGCAATGGGGTGACCACCCTCAAAAGCAAACAGAGCCACAGTAAATATCCTGCACTGAGTTCGTCCTCCTCCTCCTCTTCCTCCTCCTCCCCTTCATCCGTGAACTACTCAGAGTCCAACTCGACAGATTCTACCAAATCCCAGCAACACAGCAGCACTAGCAACCAAGAAACCAGGTGAGACAGGTGCTTTCGAGGGCAGGGCCAGGTAATAATCAACTACAGGTAGTCCTTGACTTAAACGACCACAGTTGAGTCCCAACATGTCCATTGCTAAGCAAGACAGTTGCAAATGTCTTTTGTCCCGTTTTACGACCTTCCTTGCCGCAGTTGTTAAGCGAATCACAGCAGTTGTTAAGAGAGTAGTGTGGTTCTTAAGTGAATCGGGCTTCCCCATTGACTTTGCTTGTTGGGAAGGTCGCAAAAGGGGATCGCATCACCCCAGAACACTGCAACCGTCATAAATATGAGACGGTTGCCAAGCGTCCAAATTTTGACGACATGATGATGGAATAGCTGCAACGGTCGTTAAGTATGAAAAATAAGCCATAAGTCACTTTTTCCAGTGCTGTGGTAACGTCGAACGGTCACTAAACGATAGTTGCAAGTCAGGCAGTACCTGTATAAACACAGTGACACCTCTATCCATAGTTGTCCAGTTGAATTCACTCTCTCTATTATAAATCATACTATGTTGTAACAGCCCCAGCCTATCGCCGCAGCGTCTGGCTGGTCTCCGAGGCTGTACAGAGCAGGCCCCATTAATGTTTCTGTAGAATCGTCACTTCATCTCGAGAGACTGTAGACCACATTGGAAAACCAAAGCAATACTACCCAGGACAGTGTCAAGCCTCTTCCATGCTCCATCCAAGGAAATTCTATGGGGGCATCCAGATAATAATGTAATTTTTAATTTATTTATTTTTCATTCCTGTATTGGGGAATGGATACGTTTTCAGCTCCTGGATAGATTTCACGATGCTGTGTAACAACATGGGCACCAAAAAAGACTGGCCGACGACGTGCAAGATTATGAACTTGTTTAATTTGAAGGATGCGTAAATGCCATTTGAGGCTGGCATCAGATGCTTTGGGGGAAGTCCAACCTTTGGCAACTTTTAAGACTTGTGGATTTCAACTCCCAGAATTCCCCAGCCAGCCAAAATTGCTGGAGGATTCTGGGAACTGAAGCCCGTTGGCCTTAAAGTTGCCAAGGTTGGACCCTTTGGTGTAATATATAAATTGAATCTGTACCTCCCTGGATCTAGCTACTGCTGCTGCTGAGGACGTGTCTTTTCCTCTATTGGCATTTCTTTCTCCCCTCTCCCTCTCTCATGACTTCCATCATCTTTCTTCAAGTGACAGTGAGATGGAAATGGAGGCGGAGCACTATCCCAATGGAATCCTGGAAAATTCAGCCACCCGAATAATGAACGGCACTTACAAGCACGAAGAGATTCTGCAGACTGACGATTCCAGCATGGGTAGGTCTAGCTGGCGTGGAGGGTGGAAGGAACGCACTTATTTGAGGAAACAGTCCCTTTATCCAGGGTGGATGAGGTTCCTTATGCAGAAGCTTCTCCCAGTCAGTCCATCCATTCAGACTCAGGTGGCCCTCGACTTACAACCACAACTGAATCCAAAATTTCCGTGGCTAAGCAAGGCGGTTGTTCAATGAGTCATTTTGCAGCCTTTTGCCTTTGGTTCTTAAGTTATTAAATTGCTGTAATTAAGGAAAGGACTCTGCTTCCCCCTCTGGCTTTGCTTGTTGGAAGACGGCTGGGAAGGTCTCAGAGACCAATCGTGGGACCCAAGGACCCTGCAGCTGTTGTAAAGACATAACCCTTTCCTGACTGAGGGGTTTTTTAATCGGTTTTTTAATTCTTTTACATGGTTTTTTAAATTGGTTTAAATTGCTTT
>JANHFL010007436.1:0-40003 GCA_032468155.1 Oxyrhabdium leporinum
ACTCACTACTTTACATTGTAACCAAGTGTCATTTCTTCAGTGTTGTCACATGAAAAGATATACTTAAATATTTACAATATGTGAGGGGGTGTACTCACTTCTGTGACACTATATATAAATATAAATATATAAATGTGCAGTACAGATGATAAAGCCTGGAATATGTATATATCTATATATATCTTTCTGCTTTTAGCTTCAGATCTACCCAAACATCTGCTTCCAGGGTCATACCCCAAGACTCCACAAGAGCAGGCAGCTGCTGCAAAGAAATACAACCTGATACTGGAGGATTATAAGACATATGCAGATGATGGTGTGGGGTAGGTTTATTTGTATATGCAAGAAACCAAATATTGTACAAAGATAGGAACAAATGTTGTGATATCAGGATTGTGGAGCGTTGTCTATATATTCTTATCAGACCCTCATAATAAATGACTTTCATAGTTGGCATTCATTGGGAAATGAGTAAAATCTTTAAAAATATAAATCTAGATTAAAGGCAGATTTAAATTTGGAAGGAATAGTGGAATCACATCTGCAACATTATTTAAATCAGAAATATAAATGTGTACTTAGCAGTTTGTGTATTATTTCCAATGGTACATATACCTAGTATGCTGATCTAAATCATGGAAGGTCTTGTTACCCTCACCAAGCATTTGTAACAACAGTGTGTTAATCAGTATGGCTTGCTTTAGAATTAACCTGTTAATTACTTAATTAAATTGTTAGTATGGCTTCCCTTAGAATTAAATTGAGACCTATTCTAGCCCTGTGATTTCAAAAAACAAATGATAAATTTTCTTCTGTTTCATCAAGTGATAAATATCCTGTGATGAACAATTATAATGTTGGAACAAGACTATATCATGTTGAATTTGCAACCAAGGGGGGAAGGGGTGTGTGTACTAGTTTGATAGTAGAGACATCCCTAGTAGGAATGCTTTTTTAAGATAAATGTGTAAGATACTCAAATGTTGGTTGGTTATATTAATTACTTTCTCAATTTTTGAGGACTGAATTCATCCAGCAGTTAATTTGTCTATAATATGGATAGACAATATGTTTGTGATCAGATCCCCATACTTAAAAATGCACAATTCAACCTGCAAGAGACAAAGGAACATGGTAGTTGATACTCCTGTCATTTTCAGCCCTCTTGTCCAGTTTTTAAGTTTGGCAGACAGATTATTATTTTTTTCTTATTTTAAATCACTAGTAAATTGTATTATTATTTGTTGATTTAAGCACTGAAGAGATTTAGGAACAACCTGGGTCCGTAAAATGTTTGCTCATGGTCTAAAGCTCTGTTCTCATATTTTCATAGTTGTGGTGATTATCCCAAACTCCCAGATCAATCCGCACAAGAAAAAAATCCTTGGTATGAGTGGGATTACCCTGAACTGAGGCGCAATTTTGGAGAACCAGTAAGAAGAAGAATTAATTTGGGGTCTACCTATTTTTCAATTCAGTTTGTAATCCAGAATCCCATATTAAAATTAATTAGTAATGGCATATCTAAGTGCAATAATATATTTGGTAAAAAGTTCAATCCTTCCATGAGTCCAATACTCAAGTACATTCTCTATCTCTGTTTCCTCTGTTACTTTAGATCAGCACTGAAATCCCTACTTTGATTCTGGTATTGACATTATTTTTGTGTCCTGGAAAGGAATAAAATACCACTGTGTCTTTGTTAAACTTGACCAAAAGTTCTGTATTGGCCAGCTATTGGCCTGTTACATTTTGCCTCAGAAGCAATATAAATAATAAAGTGATGTCTTCAATATGCTATTCTAGTATACTTTGGAAAATGGAAGAGTCTTTAGCAAATATTTTATCAAACAACATTTCAGCTTACATCTAGTTCTTGAGTTACAACTATAATGGAGCCTACCTATGATGGTCATAAAGTGGGTCAATCATGATGGTTCGCTTTTGGCAAAACCAGTGAATGCCAATTTTCAGCAAAACTCTCATAAAATATGGTCATGTGATTGTGGGATGCTGCCATAAATTTGGCCTGATTACCTATCGCCTGAAGTGCGTTCATATGACTTGGGGGAGTGACCATTGGAACTGTGAATCCAGGTTTTACATATCTCCCAAGTTGGTCCGTTGGAACTTTGAATGGTTATTAAGCAACTGGTTGTAAGTCAAGGACTACCTGTTTTATTTCATTAATTGAAGCCAACTTTCGATCTTAGTGATCAGAGCTTTCTTCAGAATTCAAAGAGAAGCTTTATAAGTAAAATGGGATAACTGGGTTTTTCTATTGAGAAGTACTGATTAATATCTTCAGCAGCAACTTTGCAGATACCCTCTTTTTATTTTAACAATTGCACAAAGAACTCAGTATAACGAATCTCTTATTGCAGTATTCAATGACTGTCTCTTCTTATCTTTTTTTAATCAGTTGCACCGGAACTTCGATTTATTTGTACGGACACGGCTTGATACATCCCCAACTCCCGTTCCCTGGCATATCATGAAGATGTATTTTTGGGGGTTTATTGGAATCATGTTAGCCATGGCTTTTGTTGGTGAAATGTTTCCAGCATACCAACCTGTGGTAAGTTCTGAATCTACATTTTTTTCAAGAGATCTTGAATCTCTGTGGTTGTGGAGATCTGCAGAGGTCCCTGCCTAAATTCTAGTGCCTCATACAATTCAGGAAAAGGAAATATTCTCTCATCTATTAAAATCATTTTAACTAGAATCTTTGAATTCCCTATTAGTTGTGTGTAGTTTCAAGAAGTAGGACAGTGGTAGAATGTGGCATTACTTACTTTTTTCAGTTGTGGGGAGTGTCTTTGGTAGATATGAATGCATAAGATTTAATCCAGTCAAGAAGAGCTGCTGTTGTTAAAAGGGAGAGATATAGGCAGACGTTATTCAACGTAGATGCTTTCCCAATTAAAAAAAGAGATACTTTCCAAATGGAACTAAAGCAGTTAGTTTAGGGTACCCACTGTGGGCAACATTCACTTCACTGAACATAGCAAGTCGATGCAGAAAATTCAGCCCGTGGTCCCAAAAACCAAACCTGTCATGTGAATACCATTTTTAGAGCAATTTTTTTACTACTACAGGTAGCTGAATTTTTGTTCTCTTTAAGATTTGATGCTAGTTGTCAGTTCCTGCAATGCTACAGCCCAAAGTATTCCAGGCACTTCTGCCTTACGTAGAAAATTCATGCATGTCTGATTTAGTTAAAACTTGCCTCAGACTTCACTCATTCAAACAACAGCTTACAGTATGTTCACCAGGTGTCTCTTGTGGAAACAGCAGGGGTGTCAAACTCGCGTCGTCACAGCCTTGTCATGTGATGTATCATGACTTTTTTCCCCTTCACTAAACCAGGCATGGCCAGCATGTGATGCACCTGGCCTGCAGGCTGCAAGTTTGACAGCCCTAGTCTACAGTGTTGAATGTGTCAGGATTGCTACTGGGACCTAAGGTCAATGCCTTCTTCACTCTCCAGCATTCTCATTGAAGTCTGTCCTGAGGTTGTTTGTAGGATCTCCTTCCTGTTGCTTAGCAATATGGACCTGGTTGTGCTCTGTGAAGAAGGAATCGTCTTCTTCCTCCATATCAAGTTTCACATCACATACTGCATTACATCAGTGAATAATGGTACCAGATTTAATTCTGGTTATTTGTACCTGCTGGTATGAGATTCTGTATTTTAAGAATTCTATGTTATTAATTGATTCTTACTGTCTCCTTTCATTTCAGGGACCAAAGCAGTTTCCTTATAATAATCTAAATTTGGAGAACAGAGCAGAACCCAGTATTGAACCAATGTCAGTGAAGCACTATGAGATTTAAAAGTATCTGGAGTTACAGGTCTTTTTTGTTTTGTTTTGACCTTAGTAGACCTATATTTTACCTAATTCTTGTTTAAAGATTGTCATGGAAAAGCAATGATTCTTCTTTCCATGTGTAACCTGTATCCTATCACTTTTTTCATAAAGAGAGAAAAATTACAGAATGTCAGGACATTATGCATTGTGCATGAGAAATCTGAATGGCATAAGGAAAGAGAAAATGTAATTATATACAAATGTATGAGTTAATTGAGTTTTGCACTTGTTAATTCTTCCTAGCAGTGGGAAAATATCCTTGGGCTTTACTAAATAAACAAATCAGAGGTATAGTAATTTATGTTTGTGAATCCTTTTAAACTTTCAATATTCCTGCATCAATACAACCTAGAATGTAATCAGACTTCCACATGTCCTAAAACAAAATAAAGTAGCCAATTAAACAAATGAGTCAAAATAATGGAAGAGAAGTCAAAAACATACTTGTTCATTTATTCATTGAGAAAAAATATTCAAAGCTACATATTTTAAGCACCACTGTATCAGTTGCTTCAGACTTAAGATCATATTTACTTGAAAGTAACTATCTGTTGGGTAAATGTAAAATAGATTAATTCTTATTTTAGATACTTTTTTAAAACCATCACTTATATTAGTTATTGATTACTTGTGCATTTTGGCCAGAGACCAGTTTTAGATTATGGTATAATTTAAATCAGTCTTTAGAAAAAGCATATACATTTTTCAGACAGCTTGCTCTGTAGAAGTGAGTTTGCCTTCCCAAATACCAGAACCATAAACAACAGAGACAGACACATAAGACACAGCATTTGAGTAAGCATGTTCACATGTCAGACTTGAGACCATGGAGTTTCTGAATCAAAAGTCAAATTCTAATCCCATCCCAGATGGTTTTTATATACCAATTGTATCTCTTGTATGTCTGAATTACATGTTGAGTGGTCAGCCATTTCAATTATAATAAATAATTGAATTAAATTACTGCCTCTTTCCTTGATGAGAAAAGCTAAAAGTTCAAGATCATCACAGCGGTTCTAAGTTTACAATGGATTGTTCTGAGCTTCGTACACAACTCAAATAGTCAGAATAGCATTGAAATGGTTCTGGTTAAGGGAAGAAGAATTCTAAGTTCAAAACTACCCTGATTGAAAGGCTGGATAATTTTTCTCAGTATTGATCATTAAGTCATTTGATCTCACTATCGGCTTCTAACAGACGTATCCAGTTTCATGTAGATTCCTTAGAGTTTAATTGAATTAATTAAATATGGTTTAAAAATCAACTAAAATTATTCAAGACTATAGAATGGAAATTACAAATGCTGTATTCTCTAAAACACGATATAAATGTATAATCAAAAGACTAAATTGAATTAGTTTATTTAAATTGCTAATGCTTAATATAGCCAATAAGCAAATAGATTATGTGTTATCTGGTACTGGATATGCCACAATAACTTGTGGTAGTTTTGTGTAAGTTTGAATTAGAAATTAATATTCTGCTTTTATGGCAAAAGTTCCAAACTTAAATACTAGGAGCACAATTTATCAGAATGAAGATTTATATGAATTAGTCTCATGAATGAGAAACATTGGCTATAGGGCAAATCCATGTTTGGCTCTTAGGAAGGCAGTTCTGATGTGCGAGTAAAATGAATGCCCCAAATCGGCCTCCAAATGCAACTATGTAAGACAAATTGTCTTTTGTTTACAGGTAGTCTTCAACTGACAACAGTTCATTTAGTGACCAAAGTTACAACAGCACTGGAAAAAAGTGACTTATTTTTCACACTTACAACTATTGCAGTATCCTGATGGTCATATGATCAAAATTCAGACTCTTGCAACTGACTCATATTTATGGTGGTTGCAGTGTCCCAGGGTCATATGATCCCCTTTTATGACCTTCGACATATAAAGTCAGTGGGGAAGCCAGATTCACAACACCTGTGTTACTAACTTAACTGCAGTTAACAATTGTGGCAAGAAAGGTCATAAAAAGGGGTAAATTTAATTGTCTCACTTAGGAACAGAAATTTTGGGCTCAATTGTCATAAGTCAAGGACTATCTGTATTTTAACAGTTTGCATCAGGAATACTGATTAAAACAAAACAAAACTAGGTAAATCACTTAATATTACAAACATTAAGAAAAGTGCTTACAAAAGATCTCTGTTAGAGAAAATAACAAATGAAAACATTGTCCTTAAAGGATAATAAAATGGGTTATTCTGCTTAGGCCCTTCCATATAGCCAATGGCCAGGGTCATAGGCATTGTTCCTACTTACCAATGGCAGTAAATGCAGGCAGTCAAACTGGGTGGAAGTACTTTTTACTTTTTATTGTGCTGTTTCATTTTTGCTGTTTTCAAATAACACAAGCCTTTTCAGGTCAAAATTCCACTCAGCTGCACTTTTCTTGTTCAGTAGAGGGCAGTATCATTCTTTTAGTATTGGCACTTCCTTGGGTGGCAGAAAGTTGAGGGCTTTTGTTGTTTCCGAACAAACAGCTAAATAAAGAATGTAGCAGTGAAGCAGCCTCCTATTAATGATAAGAAAAATAGGAAATGTTAATATAATTAGTATTTAATGAAAAGATTTGTTTTGAAATGGGAAAAACTGGGTCTTTAAGCAGTTGAGTGGCTAACAATGGACTGAGAAGACAGCAGAAGGGAGGAAGATCTAAGAGATGCAAAAAATTAGATTGTTAGATTGTGTTAGACTGAGCAGACCTAATAGATGAGGAAGAGTCAGGCAGGCTTAAGAGGTAGATGGAGATGTTGGAGACAAGAAGAGGGAAGCTCAACATCTCTTTTGAAATTGTATGTTTGACTGAGCTGGGAACATGAGTTCTAGTAGTGGAACTCTGTATGCATTATTAGGTCTCATAGGGATTGCAATATGTTTATTCTTTGAATCTCACTTAAGCCAAAGGGTGCTTCTTAAACCAAGTGGTTTTCTGTTTCTCCTTACTAAGGAGAACATGATTCAACATCTCTTTTCCAAATCCGATGTTTGACTGAGCTGGGAACTTTAGTTCTAAAAGTAGAATTCTGTATTCAGTACAAGAGTCTCCATAGGAATTGAAAATTATATATTTGAATCTTCTTAAGCCAAAGAGAGAATCTTGAAACCAAATCGTTTTCCCAATTCTGCTTTGTAGATAAGCAGAATTGGGAAAACTATTAGCAAACAAAAAGAAGAAAAAAAGTATCAGACACATTGAAGTATATCTATGAAACCTCAATGGAATTATCAGCAAAGCAGTAAGCAGAAATGCTGTGGAGAAGTTGCTACTTCATTCTTGGAACTGGGACCATCCAACAGGGATGGCATATCTCCCTTGGCATGTTTGGAAAGGCCAGGGACTGAGGATGATGCTGTCCCAGATCTCGGGCATTGGGGGAAGTGGTCAACTGGATGGAGAGCTGCCTGCCCTCAACAGACACGGGAGGATCAGCTGCTGACAGGCAGCGGTGCTAATAGCAGATCCCCTCTGATGAGGAACAGCTGCCTCCACCAATTGATCCAAGGGCATAGAGCAGGGCTATCAAACTCACGGGCCGCGGGCCAGATGTGTCACGTGCTGGCTATGCCCATGTCCGGTTTAGCAAAGGGGAACAAAGTCGTGATACGTCACGTGATGACCCCATGACAATGCAAGTTTGACACTCCTGGCATAGTGGATCCAAGGGAATAGAGAATGGAGCATAGGCAAGCCCAAAGGGCTGCAGGGCTACTCGGGAGAAGATCATCCCACCCTTCCTCATAAGAAACACCTGGAGTGGATTGACTTAAGGAGAAGCAGTGGGGAGTTAGTCTTTGCCAGGAACAATTGTTTCGTTTTGGCTTACATTCCCCTGGCTTTGGCTCATGCTTTTTGCCTTGCCTCAAGGACTGCCTTTTGCCTTGAGAAATGCCTTTTGCCTTGTACCTTATCTTTGCCCTGAGGACTGCCTTTTGTCCTCTGCCTTGACTTTGCCTTGTGGACTACAGTTTGTCTCGTGGACTCGCTTAGCCGGGTGGACTGGACTTAGGACTCTGGACCTTGCCCTGTGAGTGTGCTATTCTGTTAACTTTCTTTGTTACCGTATATACGGGGTGTTGTTTGGAGAACTGAGGATGGCTGTCTTCAGGGTAGCATGGGGTGGAGCCTTACCGGTGGTTGGATGTCCGTTTGTTGGGACATTTACTTAGAGCAATAAAGGAATCCTCCCTTGCCTTGACCACCTGGGTCTTAACAAGAACATTTAGGATAACATGACATGACAAGGCAGACACACACACACAACCCCACAGCCTCTAGGCACCATGACAGGACTTGCAAAGCATCACTTTGGCCCAGGTTGAAGATATAAAGCCAGATATCATCAGCATACTGCCAGTTTATTTCAGCCACCTTATGTACATTTTAAACAAAAGGAGAAAGTACAGAATCCTGTGGCACCTTGCAAAGCAAGGGCTGAGGGTAGGACTTTTCCCCCTGTGATCAACACTGACTGAAATCAGTTCCAGAGGAAGGAAAATAATAATACACCACCCCAACCCTCAGGGCTCATCCAGAAGGATACCATGGTCAATGGCATTGAAAGCAGCAATTAAGAGGACTAAAATAGCAAGGATAGATGCAATATCCCGTTCCTGACAGAGGTCAACCAAAAGTGACAAATGCTGTTTTGGTCCCATATCAAGTCCTAAATTAGGATTGGAAGTGGTTCAAATAATTCCCTTCATCCAGGATTCTCAGAAACTGTTGCACTTTTATTTTTTATCTGCCCCAATCTGGCACATTTCCTAGAAGTATAACAGAAACTGGACATTTTCATAAAGCCTGAAATCTGTACCCAATGCCAAGTAAATGTCAGTACAGAAATTCTCTAGTTCTTTTCATTTCAGAGCAAACTGATCAACCATCACTTTTGCCAGAGGACTAAAGGAGGCTTGCTTATAACAAAATCCAAAACCAGTATAAGCTATTGAAGCTAAATGTGCCCTGCACTGGACTAATTTTGGCTTTGATTGTGATAAATGAGCACTAAAGAACTAACATTCTCTGTTCCCACAATGAAGGGAATAGCAATGAGAGTTGGGAATTGGTGATTGGATATGGAAAAGAGATTAATGAAAATAGTGAGAGAAAAAGGGAGTAGATTCAATCCGAGACATTAAGTAATAGGAAAAACAAATAAGAGTTTAGTAGGGAAGGTAACGGAAGGGCACCTAAGAAAAACCACCACCACCCCATTTCCCTGGAAGTCAGAAGTCACTCGGCACTAAACACACATTGCTTTGCTAATGCAACTGCCAACTTTGAAAAAGTTCTAGTCATGTCTTCCCATGATGTCATGTCTACTTGGATTGGCATGACAGTTGGGAACGCTTGTAAGGACATGGAGCAGGCCTTCCTGGCAATTTTTTTCAAAGACAGCCAAAGGTTAGGCTAGGTAGGGCACCAGTGCCATAAGGACTAGATTGAACCCAAGTTTTAGATTTCTCCATAGCTATAAAACCAAGCTCATAGCCAACTCTTTAAGAAAGAACCTGCTAAGTTGCTTCTTAGGATCTTTGTTTCCATTATACGTAAGGGTTCTAACAATTCCTCATAATACTCAAATTGCTGAAATGGAGTGATTGGCTTCATTATAGCATATAAGCCCCCTCCTTTTGTGATTGATAAATATCAACACATTTTACTATATTTTTATGTTCTCCTAGCTCTATTCAACCTGGGCATGTGTCCTAAAAAGGGTGTGTGTATGTGTGTGGATAGATGATAGATTAGGTAGATGATGAGAGACGGAAAGCGATGATAAAATAGATGATAGTTTGAGATTCCACTGAGAAGTTAATACCAATTAAAGATAGCAAAGGAGCATGTTTCAGATATACCGGTAGAATTGTACTAGCCAGAATTGCTAATCCTCCTTTGAATCTCTCTCCTGTCTTGCTTCGAATTGCCAGACTTGAATTAACCCCAAATCCATCCAATTCTAAATCAGATGTGGTCCCAGTCTCCTGTTACAAAAGGGTCATATCATATTTTGAAAAGTGCTCAAAAAAAGGATTGGTCTTTTGAGTATCCTACCCAGCCTGCAATTTACTCCATGATAGCAAGGAGATTGAATAGGCATTTGAAAAGAGTCAATTGGCTGCTTTGAGATAGATGTTAATAAGGAGTTTTAGCTAAAGAAAGTGGCGTCTGTGGAGGAATGTGAGCCCACCACAAGTGGATGACTTGTCTCAAAGGTATCCTGTGTTTGTCCTCTGCATCCTGGCATCCAGATAGAAGGATTAGTGTTCCCAGATGGCTTATAAATTGTTCCTATGTCAGCTGATGGCTGGTTTTTAGTTTGTTCTGCAGCAATATAAATTAGACAAAAGCGAGTACAGGAAAAACTTGATTGAGCTTTTTTTCCCTTCAGTTTCGTCGTGTGGCAGTATTACAGATTATAGTTATGTTAAAATGTTACATTTTGAGGCTTAAGAGCTCTTTTGCAATGGTTTTTGGTATGCTGTGATCTACTCTTGTAGATTATAGTTTTAATATTAAAAATATGTTCTTGAGAATGTTCTTGGAGTGTCTATATTGCAATATATTTTCTGTTGTGAAGATATATTTTCATTAATGAAGATTACTGAACTGTACTCCTCATGGCTATAATGACATCTGTAGGAGGGGGAGCGGGGAGAAAAAATAATGGGGGCCCTGAGATTTTGTAAAGGGCGCTGGCATAAATCTTGGCCTTCTCCTAAGAACGTGGGCACGACAGTTTGGGCAAGAAAAGCATTAAAGGAAGTGCTTGGTGCGGCCCATCTCTGTTCTTGATTTCCTGTTTCTATTCAAGATCCCAAACTCCCCTCGCTTTTATAGAAATCTCCATTCTTCGAATACCTGCATATAAACAAGTGCATGTTCACACCTTTCCAAGCTCCTTTTACACAGATGCATTACAACCACACTGTATCTCCACTCTCAATCAAGCGGACACCTCCAAGCCCTCACACAGAGACTTTCCTGTAATCAGTAGGGTTCCAGAAATCAATTCCCATCAATACGGAAAGGGGGGGGTGTATAATCAAGAACCAAACAATGCCCAGCCTGGAGTGACTGTACTAGTACTCTCACATTGTAGTAATGCTGCTAACTAATAGCTAGAAGCTCATGGACCTCCCTTCTGCTTGTACTAGTGGGCTCTCAATATGTACCCCAAGGGTGGTGTGGGTGTCTCTGCCTCTGTTAAGCCAGCTGGGGATGTGAGCATATCCTCACACTCAACAGTGTCTGAAAATAAGATGATGTCTTAAGAGTAGATTGAGGCTTTTCAGCTGGATAAAGGCAGAAGGGGCTGAATTGTTCAACCATTTGTGTTTCTAAAGGCACTTGCTCTGGGCACAATACTTGCACTAACTTCTATTGAGGGAACAGTGTGAGTTCCTGCAAAGTCCTTTCCCAAAGTGTCTTTGAAGCAAGAGCCCATTGAAAGAAAGAAAGCCCTGAAGAGGGGATTAGTTTATTCAGCAGCTGTGAATTTCAGTGGGAGGTTGATGAACTCCCAAGGCTTTGTTTAATTCCTTCCCCCTTATAAATGGCCCTGCTGGAGTGAGAGACCCACAGGACTAAACAAGGAAGAATCCAAACAGCAGGACGCTGTGTACTTGCCACAAGGACTTTTCCCAAACACTTTTGGAGAAGGTGTTGTGAAGAAAGGCCGAGGGGGGATTAGCATGAGAAATGGACTTTCCATCAACTACACTGAGGGGAGGAGAAAGACTCTTGGTTGTCTCTCTCCTCTCTCTCTCTCTCTCTTGCCTCTCAAAGCCAGTTAAAGAGGTTTTGATTGGGAGCAGCTGGTTCTGTGTTGCTGGGTATGAGCGTGGCCACCTGGGGAGACCAACGTAAATATTTCTCCTGAGAGGAATCCACCTTCATTAAGAGATGAATACGTGGAAACAACCAATATGAGAGCACAATGGACCACTGCCTTGGCCACTGGGAAAGTTGTTGCTCTAGGCGACCCTGGGCTGGCCCCAGCCTGCTGCGAGGGTCAACCTAGGGTGCAGCTATTCTGCTCTGGTTTAAGGAAGAGGGAAAGGGCTGCCCTGCTGCATCTCATCCCTCTGGCATTAGTCGGAAGGGGATAGGTTGCCCCTTACCAGCAGATGGCACTGTATGAGTGGGCCTGAGGCCACAATGGTGTAGAAAAGAATGCTGGCCCTGAAAGGAGAGGCCACACTGGTCATGTTCCCTTTGCCTCTCTTTGCCCAGCTAGGAACTGGCCTCATGAAAGGGAAAGGGAGAAGCAGAATTTCAGGGGAGGAACATGCAAGAAATTGATTTTCTGCTTAGGGCAGAGTTGGGCTTTTGAGAACTCAGTAATGGGGAAAAGAGGAAGTGCTGGTTTGGAATGAGAAGTACATGGTAAAAAGTAGCTGTGTCTGTGTCTAATATTTGGGGCGTTTCTTAATGCATTGCTATTTCACTTGTTTTCAGTTGGACTTGTTACTTAAGACCTGTTAACCGGGCAAGGTGAAGCATTACTAAGCCAGGGCTCTTCTCCACATAGGTGAAAGACACAGGTAGCAACCACCCCTTTCTGCATTTGAGCATCTGAATGGAGCCGTATCATAGAGTATTATGTGCCTATTGTTTTTCTGCTGACCAGAAATTTAGAATATGGATCTCTCAAGCCATAACTCTAAATTAGGCTTCTAGCTGAAAAGAGCTCATGTGGAAGAAAAGAGCTCTCATAATTGTCCCATCACAAGATCCTCAGGTTGAAAGGAACCCTGGATGCCATGGAATCAGATGCTGCTGGTTTTCCCTTCATACAAATTTTGGGTGCTGGACTTCAAGACAATTTTCAGAAGTCTACTATTACATTCATTAAGATATGCAGGTAATCCTTGACTTCCAACCACAATTGGGACCAGAATTTCTCTTGCTAAACGAGGTGGTTGTTAAGTGAGTCACGGTTGATTTTACAACCTTTTTTCCATGATTGTTAGATGAATCACTCCAGTTGTTAACTGAATCATGTGGTCATAATGGAATTCTGGCTTCTGCTATTGACTTTGCTTGTTGGAAGCTGGCAGGGAAAGTCACAAATGGGGATCATATGATCCTGAGATGCTGTAGCTATTGTAAATATATATTGATTGCCAAATGCCCAAAATTTTATCATAGGATCTTGAAAATGCTGCAACTTTGGAAATTCAAGGACCAGTCACAAGAGACGTTTTTCACTGCCATTGTAACTTCAAACCATTACTAAATGAATGGTTGTAAGTCAAGGACTACCTCTATGAGGATAGTTGGAGCAAGTCACCTGCAGCCCAGATAAGATCTTTATTGGAGCAGCCAGAAACACCAAGACAATTCTATAGTCTGCAGGCATCAGTCAGTCTGACTTCACCTGCTCTCTGCTGTAGCTCTCCAATTAACTTCAAGAAAAGGACTTTCAAAATTGCTGAATAAAGTTCATCTCTAAGCCAGTATTTTTTCAGGTTGGAACCTCAGAGTTTACTGTTACTTAAGCCATCAACTTTCAGCTCACTTGAAGAATCCACATTAAAGCATTCGAAGGGGTGACTGACCAGCCTCCACTTAAACATGCCCAGAAAAGAGAAGCCTACTAAATCTCAGGGGAGGGGAGCCTACTAAATCTCAGGGGAGGGGAGCCTCTCTGCATGGGTCACACGTTTAAAAAAAAGAGGTAGAGCTTCAATTGCACCATCCTAGCTGCCACTTTGGCTTTTTTGTCATACCTTGCAGACAGTCCTGTGTATAAGTCACTGATACTGATGTTTTAGGAAGAGTTTTATTGTTGAGAATCCAATCTGGGTTGGTCACCAGTACCAGAGGTTTAGTCTTCCAAGCTTTCGGATTCATGTGTCACACACACTGTTAGAGAGAAGTTCCCTGAGGATGGGCTCCAGCATGAGTCCAAAAGCTTGGAAGACTAAATCTCTCATCCCATTGATTGGATCCTGCAACATTATCCTGGGACGCGTATATTTGCTTTCATTTGTGAGTTTTATTGTTATTAATCGTAATCCATTAGCATCCTGTAACTGTCCTGTTATTTTGAGTTCTGGGGTTATAAGAACATCTTTTTTGTTGTTGTTGTTGTTGTTCTACACCTTGTCAGGCACTGGGTGCAGCTATCATATTCTCCCTACAGTTGTCTTTTCTCAATGCTCCCTTATTTTCATTGTCTCCCTTTGCAACCAGTTTGTCAGAAATTTTCTTGAAGTCAAATACCAGAACTAGACAGCAGAATCTGATCAATGCAGAATGAAGTGGAATTATTTCCCTGACTTTGGGGGCGGGGGATAGTAACGCAGCATAAAATTATATCTGTCTTTTTTGCAGTGATTGTCCAAATTTTTGAAACTTAGATCAGGCAGCCTTATCATGTGCTAAATTTTCTATCTGCATCCTTCTATGTGATTAGCTTGTCAAGATCAACATCAATACTGTTCTCAAATGCATAGTATGGTCTCATATGAAGGAGGCCTCTTGGTCTGAGAAATTTTAGGTCTGAGAAGCAGAAAGGATGCAACATGAATGAATATTACCAATTGAAGGTTGGTCACATTCTCAGAAATCTGATGCCAGCTATAACCACATGAATTTGTCCACTACATTCTAGATTGAGGGCTGAGAGCATTGACCTCACTCTTATTTCATTTCATGACAATCTTGTATAATAGGATTTTCACACGTTGAAAATGATTTAGAGGTATTTTAGTTCATCCTTGAATGCAGTACCCCTAAAGCAGTCGGTCACTTTTCAGGCCTGAAGAAACCTGCCACTGATGTTAAGCCTTGACTGCTTATATTTAATGCAATTCTTAAAGCAGCCACACCACCATACTATTATCTCAGATCAGTGAAGAAGTTTGAAAATCAACAGATTGCTTTAATGAATAGCTGAGAGGTGCTGTGCTCACCCCTGACATGAGATCCAATGAATTTCCTCTGAGTACTTTTCACAGCATACTGAGTCAAATTTCAATCAGAGAAGTAATTGGTTGTCCATTTTTGAGAGGTTAGAGAGTCCAAACTCTGGAGGCCTTTTCCCCCCATTGGGCCAGTATTCTGCAAATGCCTTCCATGGAAAGGCCCCATGGAAGTTGCCCCCAAGTTTCTTAAACCATAAGATGGGTAGTAAACAAATTACATAAACTGTATTAATAAATAAAATTATAATAAACTTGATAAGTAAATAAAAAATAAACTTATTCACATTCTGAAAAGCGCAGAAAATAGAATTTTCCCAGAAGGCACTTGAACTGTGGTACTAGGATGCAGTCTGAGATGCTGGTTTCTGTATTTTTGATTGCAAGTATGTGTTTGTTATTTTGCCATATGAGACATTAAATGTCTGCTTATGATTGCAACAGAATATAAATGTGAGAAATAAATGAATAATAAACTCTACAAGAGTAATGGGAACTTTACCTTGTCATTTGTCAGAAGACAAAGTCTACCAAGGTTGAGCCTTACAGGTTAAAAAAGGCCCAAGAAGATCAGCCATTCTAGACCTAACCAATACAGGAAAAATGGGGCTTTTTCCACTAGACTTAGTAATATCTTCATAGCATCATCCAGCCATCATTAAAGTGATATGAAGCCTGTCCTTTTAGCACAACAGTACTTGGATGACTGTAGAAGATGTTTTCTACAATTCTTTAATGCAGAAATGACTTTAGTCAAGAGTGTAGCAGAAAGTTGAGGAGGAAGATAGAGTCCAAAATGACTGTTGTCAAATGACTATCTTGAATCTCAAATTTCCTTCCTGGTGGTAAAATGTATTAACCAATGGGATAAGTTTTCTCACAAAGTGAGAAATGAAGGTCTGGGGTTTGGACTAGATGTTTTCTAAGTCCCTTCCATCTCTATGAATCATGATTTATCATTTGGTTTTATTTCATATCAACACTATTTTCTGCTTCTTTGTGGCATTTCTATGCCAGAAACGTATGATTTTAATATAATTAGAGCTTTCTGTTAAAATTGATGCAATTTCTCACATTTATATCCTGTTGCAATCATACGCAGACATTTTGTGCCTCATAATATATGGCAAAGAGGATGCACAACAGAGGAAATAAAATCAAATGTTTTAAGACAACAGTCAACAATCATAGATTTAAAGAATGAATATGGTTACACAATTTATCAACCTGATTTACAAAAAAATGGAGGAAACAAATATATAAACTCAAATATAGTAATCCCAGAAGAAATGGGTGAACAAATCAAGTACTTCAAAAAATTTCCTAAGAAAATCAGAGTGATATCTAAATCAACTCAAGTTTATTTCTTCCAATAAATATAAATTCAAACATTCCTGGAATATGCTGAAAATATAGAAGATGCACAAAAATACTTTAAGGTAACAAATAGGAAGTATCTGAGACTTAAGTACTATTTGATGTTTGAACATAATGGTTTCAAAGTGCAAAGATACGTTTCCTAGACCGCAAAGCTAACAACTGCAATAACAATTTATAAAAGGAAAAAAAACTATAGAAATTCACCATTTTAAATGCAATCATTGGCTTTTCCTAGGTTATAGATTTTGAAATTTTTAATCATAAACTGGAAAATATTTGTAATGACTTCTGTGCATACCACAGAAATTGAAGGTCAATTCCTCAGGGTCTAATTGCTATTTTTTTAAATATTGCATTGTTTGAAGAAATCCTCCAAATTGCCTGCTGCTCAAGAAATTCAGCCTCTTAATCACACTTTGCCTTTATTCAAAGGTAAATACAGAAAGGCAAATATGTATTGCTTTCACTAGATTATTGGGCAGCCATTTATAATGAGAGACAGATGACAAGATCTATCACATTTTTTCTGGTTTTTTTCTTTTTGTGCTAAATTTCCTTTATTAAACTTATAGAAGAGTACAAATATCAGTAAGAATACATTACAACTGCTACAAAATAGCATCCACTAATATCATGAATCAATAAGTAGAAAGAATATAATATACTAGAAAGAGGGAAGAAAAAGGCAGCTTACAAATATATAACATGAACCTAAGAAAAAGAGACCAACATGCTTGGATATACTGTATCAAAAAACCCAACAATCAGTTCAAATTGTCAAGGAACATCTCACAATGATCTAGTGTTGTAAATCAGCTTGGGTGTACACAGGTCAAGGTGACAGCTGCGAGGATGTAGTCACATCTATTTTTACACCTGTCTTTTACCATATCCTAGGAGCACCCATAAAGTCAGGGAGATGTATCCTTCCAATGTTGTATGATAACTTCATAGTTACTTTGTCTGCATGAAGTATGCCTGGCACTTGATACATACAGTTAGATAAATGATCTTGACAGCAACCAAAACAGAGTAACAATGCTTCCCACTCAGATACCATAAGAAATAGGATTATTTTTAATTTACTTATCCAGGAAATCACAGTAATGTTCCTTAGGAAAGTATATAAAGTATATAAAGACTATATGACTTTTTAAAGACTTCATACACAATCAACCTGTCGTGTAGAAATTCCAGCCATACTCATTTTGATGTGTCATTTCATTAATAGCCCAGAATAATGCTTCACCACCTCAAAAAAAAAATAGAAATGGTCACTCCCAGCTGCCAAAAGTAACCCATTGCCAGCATATACCACCTTAAACCAGTGACATTTGGCTGAATTTCAAGACATTATTATGTCCCTTAGTACCTTGGCAGGCCACATAGAAATACACATGGAGATTAATTTTATGACATTATTCATTTTTCTATGTAGAAGGGGGGTGTTTCCCAGGGTGTGCCCCCTTTCTCTCTTGAGAAACAAAGATTAAGCCCAATGTAGGGTGAATTCATTGGCCACCTGTGCCTGCCCCCCCCCTTGCTCCCTCCTTCCCTCCATCAAGGAGAATGTGGAGGCATGGCTCAAATACAGTGAAGTCTCTAGGCTGAATTAGTCCCATGGACCAAGACTTCCTGTTTTTCATCATTCCCATCCCTGATCTATTCCAAGGATGAATTCTCTTCCTACAAGCCCTGGCCTTTGTGGTTATAGCCAGATCATTCAGACAAAATAGTCTTGACTGCAGGCTGTTCAGGAGAGCTGTGAGTTTTGCAGAAGTAAGAAAAATAAGAAAGCACAACCAGAAATGGGCATGAAGATGCTTTCTTTGGTCATGGAATGCTGACCAGTTTTAAAAGAGAAAATGAAAAACCAGAGGAGATGGGGCAGAGCAGCAGAACTGTGAAACCATTTTCTGTTGGACTGACATTTTAAATTGTTATTTATCCCAGAAAATCAAGAGAGGACTTGTGGGCTTCTACCATATTTTTTCTCATTAAAGTCTCTCCCAGTGAGTTTTATGATTAAAAAAGGATTTGAAGTTGGTTTATTTCAGGCTTGTTCTGTACTTTACCATCTACTATATTGGCATTTTTTAAAAAAGGATATGGAAATAATATAATGAAGCTTTGATTTCAGGCTCAAAATTGGAACTATACAAACTTCTTGCAGATGCATGTGTTGTGTTCTAGTTTAGCAGAATTCAGAAGCTCCCCAATTTCCCTCAACCAGAGCATAACCTTGGTTCCTCTTCAATACTCAAGAGCCCTTCCCTTAAAACAGCATTTCCTGCTTTATATCGTTGAGATGGGGTGAAGCAGATGCCCCTTCCAGAAAAGTCAATGGGCTATCAAGCAAATCTTTCTACTGCTGCTGATTTTCAGCCATTCAACAAGTATAGTAGAGAGAAGGAAGACAAAGGTGATTCCCTCTCCTTTGCTGACAGAGCAGCTGAATTTGACCAATTTGTCTCTTTGAATTTCCCTCAATTGTCACCCAGAGGCCATTATTGCAAATATTCAGTCCCCAGGCCAAGGCTGCATAGAGGACCCAAGACTGGTCAAGTTATGTAGTACTTGAGACAGAAATCTCTCTTCCTCCCTGGCATGACAAAGCCCTCTGCAAATTATTTGGCTCCTCTTGATTGAGTTTTCAGTCTTCCAACCCTTTTCTTTCCCTGCCACCCTTTTTAAATAGGCTTGAATGAGAAACACAGAAGTACAGACATCTGCAGCATATAAGATAAAGAATAAATATTACCAGTAATATATTCCTTTTATGTTCCTCTGTTCTCCTCCCACTGGAGGCCTTTCATGCCTGGACTTCAGACACGGAAGGCTGAACATGGCAAATTTATCAGGCACTTTAGCGTTTAGAAAAGAAGCACCACTTAACTTGCAATTTATTTACTGGTTAAGTCCTAAGTTCTATTTCTTATAACAGGCTTAAAAACTGCTATGCCTAATTTTCTTGGGAAAATTAACAAGAAAAATTGAAATAGTGCTCTAGATATTCCCTGTCTGAACCTACAGAAAATTCCCAATGTATCACAACAAATTTGGGTAACTGATACACAGTACAGGTGGAGTGTAAAGATCTTTCATCCATGAGTTATTTTATGATTCCAGCAACGAAAATAAATTTACAAGACCAAATAATTATGTATTGCCCCACAATTAACTGTGCAATAAAACTTCAAAGTGCTTAGTATTTTATTATCTTAATTTTCTATGCCGTGGAAGGGAGAGGATTCTGTAAGTAGTATGAAGTGATTAAGAAAGGTTTTCATGATGAGGATTTCATTCTGAAACAATGAGATTGGACATAGAACATCAATCTGGATGCCCAATTTCCCTGTATAAGGTCTGATGTAAGATTGGGGTTCAACATAGAGAGTGTGACCCTATGCTGCTTACAAGACAGTATCGATGACGGTAATGTTCCACACACAGCATTTAAATGAGATAGGTACCTACATGGTTCAACTCAAATATGGTGATAGTTCACAACTTTTAAATCAACAGCATACTATTGTTTACAATATTTGCTCTCAAATCAAAGTATATTCTTAATATTTGTATTTATAACGTAACACTAAGAACATTGTTCCTTGAAGAAGCCCAGAATTAACTGAGAATTCTCAGGAAAATCCAAGCAAACCACTAGCTCGTGTTCAAGGTATCCTGAAGAAGCATGAGAGAGTGAGTCATGGGATCTCTAAATCAGAATATTTGAGACAGCAGCTGATTAAGAAGGTCAAATGGCACCTTGACATTTTTCAGCTAGAATCTCTAAAACCCTTATTTACACTGCACTGCACTGTTGATGATCAAAGAGAAGCTCCCCAAAGCCTAGCCTAGAATTTCTGCCAGGAAGGAAGGATTTTTCAAGTAAAATTCTTTGATTTCTTATCGCAAGAATATACACCAAATATTAGCTAAACATTGGAAATCGCATCATGTTTTGCCATTTATTTGGGTGGGATTCTATTCAGCCAATCTCCCCTCCATTATTTTGTCTATTTGGCAAATGTCCTGTTAGTTTTTCCTCATTCTCTTCTTTCATCACTTTCCAGTGACTTGAAGCAAAGCATTTTAAGTGAGGCTTCTGGTAGTCCTACACAGTCTCAGTATTTTCCTCCTATTGTGATATCGTTTGGGGCAGCCCTTGTCACACAAATTTGTCATTTTTTTTGCAAATGGATCAGAATCAATAATGTGCATCTACTAATAGTTAGCAACAGGTGGGGGCATCATTGCCCTGCAAGATGATGAGTATGTTCTCACACTCCAAGCTCAGCCTCTTTCATACAGGTATACAAAAGGGGCAGGGTTTGGATCATGATACCGCAGCTGCCTTCTTGCAGATGTTAACCTTACCCATCCTCCATCACAGATGCTACTGGTAGTAATCAAAAGTCAGAGGATCAAATATAACTGCTTCTGTGAAAGCAGCTTCTATCTTTCAAGGACAGAAGATACTTTCATGCAATGTACCTAATCTGGTTCTTGAATACTGAACTGACACAACATTTGAAAGATAAAGTGACCATATGGGCTGCATTCATTGAAGCTGAACCATGAAACAATTTCATCAGAGATATTTTGGCCAATTTAGCAGCTGTGCAAATCATCTGCTAGGTTTTTACTAAATCTAGTTAAGCATGTTGTATGAACTCAACCAAATGGAATCTGAGTATAGTGCTTGTTCCTCTCACAAATTTTCTCTGTAAAGAGAAGGGAGGGAGGGAGGGAGGGAAGGAAGGAAGGAAGGAAGTTCAAAGACTTGGAAGGATTACAAATAGAAGACACGGTTGTCTGTCTTAAGTTCGATAACTACTGGAACCTTCAAATGAGCAAAAATGTGTAACAAATTTCAACCCATCACATCGAAAGTTCTGAATAGATTTTGTCTGAAATTAGGAAACAGTATGTACCCTCACAAATATTTTTTCTTCTAAAAATATGTCAAATGTTCCTTAAAATTATATTCCATTTTGGCAGCCTTTTCCTTCCCACCATAGGCTAGTGTATTATTTACAAATAGGATAATTTCATAATTCAGCAATACTTTCTCTCCTAAGGAGCCTCTTAACCTAGTCAGGTATTCTAAATAAAAATTATTTAATTCACTCTAGCCTTAATTTGCTCACTCAATTATAGGGGTAAGATGCCAAAACAAAGCTAGATGGAAGAAGGGAAACTATTTTAAAGTGACAGATTTGGATTTGCAGATCTGAGAATGTTCCTGATTGTAAGCAGGACACATGGCATTCAAGTCCAGTAGGAAGTATCAGAACAGACTGTCCTTGAGAGGTTAGCCTAGGATACATAGCCGGATTTTCTTTCTGTAAACAAGGGCTGTTGTTGGGAGTCACTACTTTGCATGTTGGCCTTTTCAAACCTGGTCAACAAATCTGCAATAGGTGGAAATTTGATATTTTAGTTAATACAAGAAAGCCTTTGAAAATATATTACTCTCATTTTTTTATTCTTCTTTTCAGTCACTGACAAATTGTTGGAAACTTTCTTGGCAAGGCTTTTCAGAAGTGGTTTGCTCCTTCCTAGGGGTTGAAAGAGAAAAACTCACCCAAGATCATCCAGCTATTGGCTTTGTGCCCAAGGCAAGATTATAATTCATGGTCTCTTGGTTTCTAGCATGATGTCTTCACCACTATACCAAACTGGCTTTCAGGTTTACTTAGCTGTCAACAGAACTGCTCAAGAATTCCTGCCAACAATTCAAAATACTTCTTCAATTCTTCAGTATGGTGGGGGGGATTATTTTAATTCTAGCTGATTCAATCCTGATTTCAGGAGTCTATTTTCAGGCAAGGTGGCTTGGTTGGTTTTATTTTTGTTCAGTCAGTTTGCATATTTTGATCAGGGAATGGCAAATGCTTGTGGACTTCATCTGATACTTGCCTTTAAGCTGCCACAGAGTCTGCAAGGAGAGGAATGTCTAAATCCAATCCCAACAGATTCAGAGGCTAAATCCTTTCAGATCCTCACTTTGGCTTTGAAGCCAAACTCATTCCATAACGGTCTATCAGCTTGGGACTATGTTCATCTTTCCTGGAACATCTGCAAGCTTCTTCCAGTGGGTTCTCCAAAGTGGGGTTAAAGACTAGATAGGCGAAGGCTTCCTTTTCATAGATAGATCTAAATATGGAAAACAAAGTAGAAGTGAGTAAAATATGAGACGTTGTGAAAGAGCAAAGGTTGGTTAGTCGGCACTAAGGCTGCTTCCTCCTGAGCTTGCGTGAGGGCACATTGCCACCATGCTGCTCTCCTTTCTCCTTGCGGACACAGTGATACTTGGTGACACGTTTGCGACACTGTTCACAACGAACTGCACAACACCAGTGGAATTTGCAGTTGCAGCTCGACACCATTTCTGCTCGCTGTTCCTGCACAGCCAACCCACAGTCTGCACACAGGCGCTGGCAGCTCCGTTTCTCCCACTTACTCAGGGCCTTGCCTCTCTTCAGACACTCCCGACCTTCCGTACCCAAGAGGCCCAAAGTCTTGTTCTCCAAGCAGTAGTCAGGAGAGTCTTCCAGGTGAACAAGCTCCTTTTTGGAGATTGAGCTGAAGGTTTCCACTATGGCACCTCGACTTGCAGCGCTATTGGCAACCCCTTTCAGTATGTCTACTTTCAGTCCTTTGTGGTATTTCTCTTTCAGGTATGTCCCCACTTCTCGAAACTCAGGGAGTTGCAGCCAGCAGGTCTGGGTGGTGCAGCTGCCTGAAACCCCATGACACTTGCAGGTTCTCTTCATAGTCCCTTTCACTGCCTAGAGAGTAAGGCAACAACAGAGTAGATGTCATGCAACAAAACTAAGGAACACGCATGTCCTATTTTGATTCAACATAGAGAATTAATTGAGATTTTGCCTAAAATCTGTCTTAACATCTAGCTACAAAAATACTTTTCAATTCCTTCCAAAAAGATTTTTCAGGATTTTGTACAATGGTACAAACAACTTTCTTTCTTTCTCCAGATTAAAATGATGAAGGGCTGAATGCAGTGATTAGTTTTCAAAGCTATTATTTGGATTAACCAAGTATTTATTCCGTCCCATCACATTAACTCTAAAAAAAAATCATTTTGATGATAGGAAGTGGTAGTCATGCTAGTTATTGTAAATGGCATTTTACCATATGCATAAAATGCTGTACAAAAAGTAATAATGATAAATTGCTCAGACTTTATGGCTTTCCCCTGCTTGGCAGCCGACTGGTGGTTTACACAGTTTGAAAACTGCATGATGAATGCATAAATCATGTCCATGGAGAAATGGGGGCCAGCAAAATGGAGACCAGGATCATACTGGAATTGCCTGTCCCTACTGTATATAACAAAGGCTTGAACTCTAGAAGTGGTCCATTAGCCGTATCAAATAGTTTATCAAGTCTTCTTCCATTCTGAGTGGAGCTTCAGCCTTTCCACGCTACCAGTTCATCTTTAAGCTACGTTACTAGGAAGTAGATTTTGTTGGATAATTGTTTCATTTTATTTCTTAAAAGTAGTCCTTTTCATCTATTTTATATTTTATATATTGAAGCCCATTTCTTGCATATTTGAAGATATTTCAATCGTTGATAGTTAGTTGAGCAAGAAGCAACACCTGTACATACCAGTGAGGTTGTTGGTAGTAGGTGAAGTAGTGAGAAGCAAGAGATCAAGGGGAACCTGGCATGGTTTGGGATGGAAAGAGGACCTGCCACTCCTTTCTCCAGCATGCTTCCCAAAGCAGCAGGGCAACTGCTATAACTCTGGGTAGCCAGGCAACAGCCCATCCCAGGCACAGGTTAAGGGCCCTAAGAATGGTCTAATGTGGCCTAGTGTGGCCACCAGATCACAGTCATCAATTATAGCACACACTGCCTTGGCCCTGTCCCAGCCCAGCCAGCCAGGCACTCCCCCTAGGTGGCGCACAGGAGGCAGTGGGAGTGGCCCCACAGCCAGGCCACTCCCACCCACCATCTGCTTCCCCTCCCCTCGCCCCCTGGCAGAGGCACCAGCAGCAGCAGCCCTGTCCAGCAGGAGCCCGGTCACCCCTCCGCTCTCCTCTAGCCTGGGAAGCCTGCAAGCTTAGAGGGGAAGCCTCTGTCTCAGCCCGCTGGACCAACCAGCCACCTCGCACCTTTCTCACCCCAGTTTTCTCAGTTGCTGCTCGTTTCCTCTTGCTTCTTTTCATCAGAGCTGTCTATCTTTTAGGTTGTCTTTTTTTCCTGAGCTTTGGGTCTATGGTACCAGAGCTCCCAGGGAGACATTTTGGTTTCCTTCTCCTGTCTCCTGCCCAAAGCTCCTTTTTGATTGGTACTGCTGCTTTGATTAGCAGATGGGTCCTTCTGATGATGGAGAAGGTTTAAGGAGATGGCGACAGAATTAGCAAAGGAATTTTTAATACACTCAGGTAGACTGTCTTTCCACCTGTGGTGTGTAGACTTTTGGTTGGTGTGCATTTACAAAAGAGAATGACTTAGAGAATGTCTTCCACATGGTACACAGGATTGCTACCATAAAGTGATCAAGTTCTTAAGTCTTTAGCACCATAAAAGCAAAGAATGAAACAATGGAAAAGAAAAATATCTTCTTTTTGAGCAGCATATATAAAGCTTTTGTTTAAAGCTGGCTGAAGCCACAAATAGCAGCCGTTAGGAAGTAGTTGTGAAAATGCTGATTAGACACATGGATATCCAGGTTTTGATGAATGAAATAAAATGATTAAAGAAGAAAAAACAAAGGAAGTAAACCTAAATCTTTGTGTGTAGATACCAAAATTTCCCCTTCAAAAACTCTTTTCAAATTATTATTCATTACAATATGAAATGAGTATTAATAAACATGTGGGGAGTAATTTTATTTAATCAAAGTAAAAATAATTTAAGGCACCAGGCTAGAAACCTGGAGACTGTGAGTTCTAGTCCTGCCTTAGGCATGAGAGCTGGCTGAGTGATTTGGGCCAGTCATTCAGTCTCAGCCCAATCCAGCTCAAAAGGTGATGGTTGTGGAGAAAGGAGAAGGAGGAAGGACATCAGGCTTTGGTGACAAGCTGGTTAGTCAATTCCTGTCATAACCAATGGATCTACACTCAGAAGACACTTGTAGGAAAATGCTAGAAAGAAAAAAGATGTATTTAATCAAGTATGTTTTGCCCTAGCTCCACTTACTATTTGGGTCAGTGTCTACTGTACTTCTCAAATTCATAGTATTTTTGTTTTTTCACACTATGAAAAGCAGAATGTGATGATAAAACAATTTGTATAGCTGAATTATAAAGGAAAGGTAAGACAGTGAAAAAGCATAAATATATAACCCTAACATTTATGCTACAAAAAAGATACACAACTCATAAGATACCTATTGTAGATAAGATACACAACTTCTGGCTGACCCAACCAGAACTGAACTGTTTTTATTGCTGCATCTAAGTACTGTACACAATTTTTTAAAATATTCATGAATCTTCATATGTAAATATGATTTTTGAACACTTGTTCTCCAAAATGCTAAACATTTTTTTTGTTCAGGAAATATAAAACATATTAGTTCACTCCTGAACTAATATGATACATAGTCTTACATGCAACTGGCCCTTTGAGGGCAACCATAATGCTGATGCAACCCTCAATGAAATTGAGTTTGACACCCCTGACTTATAGGATCCTTGAGATCAATGCATGCAAGGAGACAACCTGTTCTGAAGAACTCTGCATTGTGAGCAAAATAACATGAGAGAAGAACCATTTCGTGATACTTAATGACAGGATCAGCCCTGTGGCAAAGAAAGAGAGAAAAGTAGAAAGTTGTAGGGAAGAGAAAGGGAAATGAGTCATCCTGTACAAGATATTTGGGAAATCTGGTTCAAGTTCCAAGCATTGCAAAAGTTCAGACATTGATTGACTTTTCCGGTATGTGACCCAGAACTTCATAGGAAAAAGGTTTCTCATTCCACTCCTGCATTAGAATGAGTAATGCCCCTTTCATGACTGGCAGAGCTGGAAATAATACCTCAGTCAGCATAATCGAAGAATTTCCAAAGCCAAGAGTCAACTTGCTCAAATCTACACCGTAGCATTACAAGTATGTTGGCTTTCTGCCCGAATGGACATTCAGAATAACATTGGAACTGTCAGGTTTACAAAGTAGACCAGACAGGAAACATGAACAGATAAGTTAAAACTATTTTAAAACTATTTTATTGAAAAACAACATTAGCAGAATATTGCAAGTTTGAAAGTATAATTCTGCTATTGTCATCTTTATAGACTGATAACTTAGGGAGGATCTGTTCTAAGCCTCTTGCTCCCTCCACCCTGCAGCTGCAGGCTGTGCTCTCTCTTATCTGACTGTTCCCTAGGCAGCATCTCTTCTCATCTCTTCCCACATACAGGAGCACCCCCACTTTTTTTAGTTTTTTCTGCAATCCTAGTAACTGAAATTCCCCAATAACACAGAATCGGCTATTTCAACTTCCAAATGCTTCATTAAAAATTTATACATAGTAAATATCTGAAGACTCTGACTTCCCCTTGCTTTTCCTAACTTTTCTCCTTGCAGTATATGGAAATGAGATTACCTTTCGGCCAGCTTCATTGTTATGCAGATTCATTGCTGCTCTGGCATCCTGCCCTGTTTCAAGGGCATCCACAAACTGCTTGGAAATGGCTTCCCCAAAGCCCACATTGTCACTGCAGCCTCCCCACAGCCATCCTTGGCCTCCTGCAGAGACAAATGTGTCACCCAACTGTTAGATGGGATCATCAGTGGGTGTGCTAAGAACAGCAACAGATCTGGCTGAAGTCCAGAGTTCAAGGCAGGGGATTCAGAATACATGTTCATCCTTCTGGACCCAAATCCCTGCACTATTCCAGTTCACTTTCTTTCTTCTTACTCCGATGTCTGATCTAAACAACTAAAAAACACAGTGCAATGCTAAAATTATGCAATCTTAAAATACAGAAGATTTTAATTTTAAGGGATGAATCCATGAAACAGTTCTAAGTTATTTTAGCCAGAAAAAAAGTCTTATTGTATACCAGACTAACAATTATATTCCAGAGATTTTAAAAATTTGCGTAGAATCATGAGGTCTAATTTCCTACACCTTTATGTAACCGTATTTCTTTTTATTTTTCTTCTCATTTCTCATCAAGGAGAAGCATTAATAGAGTATCTTTTTACCTTTTCCTTCCTCACTGTCTACCAAGTCTTACATTTGACTATTTATACTCCTTGTTCATTTTTCATTTCCCAAAGTCTGAAATTTTACCCTAGAAATTTAAATCTGCATACAATCTAAGAACGGTAGCTCCAAAACCTTTGCACAATTTTTAGTGAAATTTGGCCCATTTCTTCCTCCTCCTCCTCTGCATATTTCAACTCATTTTGCTAGGAAACAAAAGGATGCAGCCATTTATGTTTTTTCCATGCCAATCAGTTTTAAGAACATCTTTTGATCTGAGCAACCATCTGATAAATTTATTGCCCTACTTTGTGGAAATACTTGGACTAATCAAGCCAGTAAATAGGAGGGAAAAAGGTGCAGATTTAGTGCATAAAAAAATAATTATGATTACTCGTCCAGAAAGGAGGAGAGAGGATAACGTGAATAAGATACCTGCATAGCTATATAAATATCACCTGCTTTCAGATTCCTGATCACAGAAAAGTTCTAAATAGAACCATGCAAATAGGAGACATTTTGCTTGCACATGTTCTTTTAAAGGCTTTTGAGTGTGTCATCCACATTTAAAATACATCACTGTTCTCTTTCCTCTACTTCTTAAAAAGAAGTTTAGTATGGCAAGAGGCGAGTGGAGAAAGGCCCTACATAGAGAGATAATGTGCCGTTGAGATTACTTCTTACCAAACTGTCCATTGCGAGAATCATCACATCCACAATTGTCAAAGTCCCCAAGGCTGCAGTTTCGTGTCAATGTGTACATGACCCCAGCTGAGCTGATTGCATGAACAAAAGCTGTTTCTCGGTTAGCTGTGAAATAATTACACAACAACTTAGCCAAAAAAACTGCAGCTTAAGAGAAAACAGCAGAATCCATGATTTTCTTAGCTTTATAAGTCTATCATATGCTTCCGTTTTCAACTGAAAGTCCAGTCCAGGATTCATCTGAGAGGAAAATAATTTTCACTGAAATATGTTGTTAAATATATAAAACTGTGGCGAAAGCAGCATCTTAATAGTTGTTTACAGTAATTTTTTTTTAGAAACAATTAGCTCCCATTAATGCACACAAGCTGCTTTCATGCAGCTCTATTTGCTACTGAAGAAAATATTTAAAGCATATTTTTGACATTTTGTTTTATCCTGCACAATTTTGTCCTAAAATAAGAAACAGGAGCTTACCATGCCTAAATTATCAGTGGCCTCATTAAGTGTCTGTTCATATGTAATTGGTTTTCCCACTTTGTTAAAAGAAAAAGATATCAGTGGCTTTAGGCAGAAGAAAATAGTTGAAAATCTACTGGCCGGCTCCTTCCCTGACAATTGGCCATAACTTGTAGAAAGATGGTAGAAATGGACAAGGAAGTTCTCAACAGACATTACCTGCCTCAAGCCCTCTGGAGTGGCAGAATATGAGGAATGCAACAAATGCTTATTAGGTTCTGTAATTCAGTAATTGCTTCCTTAGTTAAGTGCTAGTTTGGTCCAATATTTACTTTTAATGGAATTACTCAATGTTACAGAATAACAACATTGGAAAGGACCTTGGAGGTCTTCCAGTCTAACTCCTTGCTCAAGCAGGAGAACTTATACCATTTCGGAAAAATGGCTCTCCAGTCTCTTCTTAAAAACCTCCATTATTTACTCATGTAATATGGCTGTAGTATTATTTATCCTATTATCTTCTTTACTCCCCCTCTTTGTATTATTATGATTATCATTGTTCTGTTGCTTTGCATATACACTGAAAGCTTCTGCACCAGAGACAAATTCCTTGTGCATCTAATCATACTTGACCAAATAAAGTATCCAATTCAATTCAGTTGAAGTGATGGAGCACCCCCAACTTCTGAAGACAAGCCATACCATTTCATATGTTTTAGCCTCCAGCCCTTTAATCATCCTTGTTGCTCTTCTCTGCACTCTTTCTAGAATCTCAACATCTTTTTTATATCACGGCAACCAAAACTGGATGCAGTATTCTAAGTAAGTATGGTCTTACCAAGGCATTATAAAGTGATACTAACACTTCACGTTATCTTGACTCTATCCCTCTATTTATGTAGCCTAGGATTACATTGGCTTTTTTGGCAGTTGCATTCATACTTCATTAGTTAAAAGGGATTTCAATACTGAGAAAGGAATAAAAACCTATCTGTATCGTATAACAAATGGCTATGTATGTATACCACTGTCCTGTTATCTGCTCAGTCTCCTAGCTCAACATGCTTCACTTACAGTAAACTATACTTGTCATTTTGAGGCCAAGTCACCTTTTTGGGTAGGAGCTATGGAAGTTCTTTGTAATCCAATGTTGACTTTTTCTATCCAGAATGGTTTGCTACCATCAGCAACCTCCATGTTTTCTCCTGTCCCCAGACTTTTCATGAACACATTTAAAAAAAACTAATCTCATTTCCTAAAGGATTTCACTGTAAGCTTTTCTTGAGTCTGAGGACTGTCCACTTATTTCTGCCTTAGGCTTCTTGTTCTTTAACTAGTAGACAAATTAGTTATGGATATGGACCATAGCAATATCTTCTTGGGATAGAATTACCTGCAATCTAAAGGAAATACACATTTGCAGGATATAACAATACCCAAGAAGTAGCAAGCAATATCTTATTCCATAAGGAACTCTTATTTATCAGACTCCAGCAGAGAAATATCATACCGTACATCATAGAAATGCAATTGGTTCATGGCTAATGGAAGTAGTCCCCGCAATCATTTTTCTTACCACTGCGAAGGCCGCCATGGCTGGAGAGTTGCAAAGCTCTCTCAGGACAGTTCCAACGATCCCAAGCAAACTGGAACTTGCATTCCTCAATACCACTCTGTGCACCAGCTGCAACGCTGCTGGAGTAGATGAGGTATGCCTGCAAGGGGAGGATGGTCAAAACAAGGAGCTTCCAGGTAAATGGCTAAAATCATCAACGTTCCCATTTTTCCAAAACAATGTTTAAGCAAAATGCTGGTTTGAGGTACATTTGCAATGGGCAGGGAGTGGGAGGAATTTAAAAAATAGAAACAGTTTTCTTGCTTTCTACAAGTCAAGTTTAGCTTGCAAATATCCAGCCACATATTTATCAAATCTGGGAAGGAAGAAAGAAACAAGATCCGGATGATTTGTGCTTCTTGGAATTAGGAATGGAGATCAAAGGGAATGCACTTACCTTGGGACCAGTCATCAGGAAATTATTCACTGACCTGGAAGGGAGAAAAGGCTTCATCAATGGAGAGCAGCAAAGGGAATGTCTGGAATTTCACTGCACTATCCCCCTCTTTCACCCCTCCTGGCCAACCTGCAGAGATCTCCCTCCTGCACCTCATCACACATGACAATTGCCTCCCATTAGCTAAGGCTTGTAGTGACTAATCTCTCTGTCCTGGTGTAGAGCCTCATCGAATTGAATTATTCTCTCTCAACTGAATCCACCTCACAGGGTTGTTATGAGAAAAATTGGAGGAGTACTAGGTATGGTAATGCACAACACAGAAAAGTCACAGCTATTTAACTATTTGATTCAGTCTCTTAACAACAAGAAATTACCAGAAAATTAAGAAAAGCAGGATGAAAGGACAGATATGCAGGTTGTAATTCATAGCTACATAGCCAAGGAACTGTTCTTTACTTCAAATGTTTAAATCTCCAGGACCATAAATCACATTCATGCAGGAAGAACAAGATTGCACAATTGCATGAAGAATTTTTGCCCTCTCTAATTGTGTAGTTCATTGAGTTCCTAAGTGAACAGAGCCTTTCCTGCAAAATTTACAACCAGTCCTTTCTCAGTCTAAAAATTCTAACAAAATGACTGAAACAACATTACTATCACAAACACCTATTGTTATTAAATACTGGGACTATGTAGAAGAAATAAGATGCAACATATAGTCTGTTGTAGATATTAATAAACATCTGGAAAAGAAAACTACTCCATTGAATCGATCTCTGTAACAGAAAATAACAACTTTTGCCAGCTCAGAAATACTACGGTAGTTATGGTAGTTTAGAAAAGTGTGAACCTACTTCAGGCTGCCCTTGTAGCAGACTGGCCTGACCCGTGCTGTCCTTTGTAGCAGCAAAGAATACTCCATGTGGTAAAAGACGACCAGGACTAGTGACTCTTTTCCCTTGAACTCAAAGGTGCTTTGTGAAAGCCTTAATGAACAAAAGCTTGATGGGTAGAGGTCAATAATTATGAGCCCATCTGTTGGCAGTCATGGTTTCTAGAATGTAGCAGCTTTGAATTTAAGAGAAGTAAGTGAATTTTACAAACAACTTCCTGATAATAAGAGTCATGCAGCAGTGGGACTAGATACTCATGGGATGAGGGCTTCTTTTCACCAAATGTTTATATGAAGGGTGGAGATATCAGAGATACTGCAATTTGGATTCCTGCACTTAGCCTAAATTGGTGTTTCTCAACCTTAACTACTTTAAGATGGGTGAACTTAAATTCCCAGAATTTTTCAGCATTGTTTGCCCTGTCAGGCAATTAAAAAGTATAGCTGGCTTAAGAATAACTAGAGTTAAATTAATATATGCTGAGGTTATGTCATGGAGAAACACAAATTATTATGCACTGATAATATGTCATGATTCATTAGCAATTCCTTATAACATTGTTTATTGACATAGCCCAATAATTTGATAACAGTTAATTGCAGTAAGTTCTGTATATTTTCTGTATTTTCCAGTTTTAATTCTCTATGGAGAAGTTTGTATGGAGAATTTCTTAGTATGTGAAATCTTTTAAAGTTCTTGGAATAATTGTTCCAGGAAAACATTCTATGTTTGTAAACGTAAATATTTTAAAATGTTGAACTCAGAGTAATACAGTATGGTTATACAATAAATAGATTGTTAATGATCATAAGAGGCAACTTAAAAAATGTTACAAAGTACCACAGAAATGCAGAGAATTATTCTGTAATGGGAAGAATGAATGCTGGCTGGGGAACTCTGGGAGTTCAAGTCCACACATCTTAAAATTGGTGAGGGGGTTGAGAAACAACCAGGTGGTGTTTAGATAGTGCAAGAGGAGAAATGCTAATATATGGAAGGCTTGCTTAGAGAATGACTGCCCAGTGTGATCATAGGTTGAAAATACTGAAGGGGGGGTTAAAATGTAGGGCTTCCACTACAGTACTGCCTGCATTGCTCCCCCCCTCCCTTCTTGCAACTATTCTGCTGCTTTTTCAAGGCTTCTACATCACATGGTGCCCACATGGAAAATGGCGGGGGGGGGGGAATCCCCCCTACTGGGTTCCTTTACAGATCTAGACTTGCTGCCTTAGGAGGTAGCAGCTCAGTGGAGCTGAGAAGGAGAACTTTCTCTGGTTTACTTGGGGCATGGGGAAGAGGAAACAGAGCCCTGCTCTTCTCATGTGTTTGAGGACGATTCCTCTATTCCTCTATTGCGGAGATTGTCAAGAACAGGTGGCAATTACCAAAAATAGGTATGGATTGTAAGTCTTGCGGAGCTAATTTTATCTCATTTGAAGAGATAAAACTATGGAATTATATATGTATTATATACCCTAATTTAAATATCCCATTAATGAAGTGGACACAAACTAGGTCAAAAATTGTATCCCAAGAGTGCTATCGGCTCACTGAAGAAATATCTCAGTGATCATTCCTGTGTCCTTTACTCTTTAATATTTTCATTGGTGTTTTAAATGAAAAAGCTGGAGACAATATTGGCTTATGGAAACTGCAATTATATAAAAATGGTGGCCCAACTAACACCCCAGGAGACAGGTTTAAAATTAAATACAATCTTGATGGGTTGGAGCCTATAGGCCATATCAAAATACAGGTTCAAACACATATTACCAATAAAATTCCAAACAATTTAAAATGATAGTAGGATAAAATACAATAGTTATAGGATAAAATACAATAATTTAATACAGAAATGTGTAAAATAAAATAAAATGACATAAAATTTTATTTCTGTGTCACTCCTACAATCTACCCCAATCAGGCCCACATATGCTTCACTTAAGGAAAAAAAAGAATGGGGTGGGTGAAAACCACACTTGCTATTAATATTTTAAAAAATAAATGAAATACTTTATTTTGGAATTGTAGTTGATTGAAAACTAAATATGAGCCAGCAAAAATATACGGCTACCAAAGAAGAAAGTATTAGTTTAGGCTTCATCAACAGAAAAGTAATTCCAAATTCTGAGAAGTAAGCATTTGACTTTCAAGTGTTTTCCCCACTTCTGGGCATCATAATTTAAGAGAGGTTCCGAGAAAATGGAGGAGGCTTGGGGAAGGATAATAAAGATGATTTGGGGACTAGAAACCCAGGCCTATGAAGAAACGCTTGGCCATATTTAGTCTTGAGAAAGGATTGGTGAACATTCTTTAAATTACTGGAAACATGTCCTATAGAAAGAGATCAGGACCTGCTTTCTTCTTCCAAGCTGGATTTAAAGTATAAAAAGCAGACTCTGATTTAAAGTTTCCTTACTGTAAGAGCAGTTCAACAGAGGAAGCAATTATCCAGAGAAGCAGTGGCCATTCCTTCCCTGGATGTACACAAGTGGGGGCTAGACAGCCTTCTGTCTGAGATGCTTTCATTTAAATTCCTGCAGTGAATGGGGGTGGGGGGTGTTTGGACTCCATGGCTTTCATGACTCCTTGCTATGCTAGGGTTCTATGATTATATAATTAATCATTTACCTACATGCTAATAACCTCACTGGCTTGATCCTACAACTGCTATGTTTTTTTTTATTATTTCCTGCAAAAACTCACTTTAAATATCATTAGGATATTGTAATGGTATTAAATAATGTTTTGAGAGTCCCAAATTAAGTCTACTCAGTTCTCAGTTATTCTTTCCAGTTTAGCTGTCACTGAGAAACAAATATGAGACATATCTAATTTATTATTCCAGATTTGGGGTGGGTGGGTTGTTTTTTGTTGGCAATACCAGATAACCATTTGAGGAAGATGCTCATTCTGGTTAAAAACTTTTTAAGGGACAACCTTTAAGCTCTTAAACAATACTGCATCTGTGTAAATTGTGCATACATTTTATTGTGGTAACAGACAAAATCACAATCACGTCTGGAAATTGTATGGTTGAAGATTGACTATTTTTACCTTGTTTTGAAATGCTTCTCAGGATTTACTAATTTCATTTAACTATACCAGATATTTCTATTTTAGAAATAGGAAAAGTTTCATTCTTTCTCTCTCTACCAAAAGGCTACAAATTTCATTGATTTGCTAATTTGCTAAAAAACACACACCCATTTAAAAAAAAATAGCACAAATTTGCCCACTGATTAATTTGCTCCCCATCTTGGTGAGGTATAGTTTCCTAGTTGTATTATTTATAAAATTATGTTACGAAAGCACTTGGAGAATTCATTTAAGGTCTACCTTTTTCATAAAGGTTTTGATTAATGATACATTTATTAAAGAGAGATCATTTGCATTGTTTGATATTTTTTGTAGTTTGGTTTTGTTGAATATATCTTTGTATATATTGTGATATAACAATTGTAGTTGTATTATATCCTTCAATCACAAAGAAGGAAAACTACAAAATAATGCTATAATGCTAAAAAGCCTTCAACTTTTGGCAGGCCATATTTTTGGAGAAAATCTATGATACATTTCTTCTTATTTCTTGCTGTCTACACCTCCCTTCACAACACAGGGAAGTGGCATTTTTCTCCTATCAGCTAAGCTACAGGAATCCGACTCTCTGCCTGTCTGAGTAAATTTCAGTTTAGTAAAGTGTTGAAGAGTAGGTTTCAGCCGTGACTTAACCTGGGCACTGACACACATTATATCAAATTCTTTCATAATCTCAAGAATTTATTTAAGAAGCATTCATAGTGGTTAATGAGGAAGGGAGGGGAAAGATTACAACCATTGATCAAACAAAATCAAATTAGTTAACGAACAAGCAATAAAATCTCATCTGCATTGACTAAATCGATTTTTTTTAAGGTCAATGTTATTCTAAAGGGGTAATTGAGATCACAAGCATGAATGGATAGAGACTAGAGTTACTCATGATCTTACTTTTTATCTGAATAACATTTTCCATTTGGCAGATATCCACATAATAAGGAAGGCATTAAATTACTTGGTAGCTACTTTCTGGTGTGGCAATATCGCCACAGTCCATGCAGTAAATCCCAAAATAGAGGCATTCCATTCTCTTTGTTAAGATAACAAAGATTGGAAAATTAATATGTAATCTAGATGGGGTTTATCTGGATGGATCCCAGTACTAATGAATGGGTGTGGTCAGATTGTATTGCTCTAGTTAGTTGGATTGCCCAGCCTTCCCACACAGACAGACATACCCCTCTCCCCGACTACAACCACAAAATGTTAAGTCTTTTAAGTACTGCTTAATTTATTATTCTGCCATAAAAAGGCCCGCATTGTATATGATCAGAAAGAAGGAGCTATCAACTATGGACAAGGCATACAGGACTGCCAATGGAAGCACTTTAAAACTCATCCTGTTAGCTGGATGGAGACTCAGACATCCAAGTATCATGAAATGGATATGTTCCATCATTTTGGAGTGATAGACAAAGTACAAATTTCTTCACAGATTGCAACCCATTCCTGAAAAATCTGGCCACTATTCATTACCATTGTCCAGCCAGGGTCAGTGCAAATCTAATCTTTCAATAAGCTCGTGTATTCTGAAAGATGTGGGGTGGGGGTAACTGTCTGGCTAATGGGATAATGAAACACATCAAATGTCAGCTGGAGGTGTCATCTTCTTGCAGTTTAAACTGCCTTATGAAGTGGCATTAAGCACAAGCTCTTAGTTTCAAGACTGGACCAGGAGACACCTCTGCAAGAATGGCTGGTTTGGATCTCAGGAACAAAGAGCAGATACAAACTGCTGCAGCTGCCAAAAATGCCAATGCAGACCTAGGCTGCATCAACAGAGGGATAGTAATAGTATCAAGATCAGGTACTGCTTTATACTGCATTGGAATAGTGCTTCCAGTTTTGGCCATCACAATATAAAAAAGATGCTGAGGTTCTAGAAAGACTGCAACAAAGAGCAACAAAGGTCTGGCAACTAAATTATATGATGAATGGTTGCAGGAACTAGATATGTCTAGTCTAATGAAGAGAAAGATTGGGGTAATATGATAATTGTCTCCCAGTTCTTGAGGGGCTGTCACAGAGAAGAGGGGATTGATTGATCCTCCAAAGCACTTAGGGTAGGATAAGAAACAATGGGTAGAATATTATTAAAGAGAGATCCAACCTATAATTAATGAAAATTTTCCTAACAGTGAGAATTATTAATCAGTGGAATGGCTTGCCTCCAGAAATTGTGGGTGGTCCTTCACTGGAGATTTTCTAGAAGAGAATGGACAGCCACTAGGGTCTCTTGCTCAAGCAGGAGGTTGGACTAGAAGACCTTTAAGGTCCCTTCCAAATTCCAATCCTCTATGTTCTAAGTTCTAAGACTGGGAAATAGTCCTGCATTTTTTCTTCACCAGAAAAACATGACCAGTTCAAGTATACTTTGCTATTTGCAGCAAAGATTGCAGCAGCAGAATTTTCCCCAAATATTAGCATTCACCTTTTTATTAACTTTCCAAAGCATAAGTTGCAGGTGTAAACACAAGGTTTTTATGTATCCCACACACAAGGGATTTCTTTCAATACTGTAGGTAAGGGGTACACAACAGGAGGCCCTGTCCAACAAGTAGATGACATCCAGAATGTTGGCTCTCTTTAGTATTATTGGCAGTTTGGGGAGTTGATGCCTTTAGCCTTATAAAGATTTAACACCCTCACTTCTCCCCATAAAGAACTCCTTTCCCTCCCTTCCAAAGTATAGTCCTCAATATTTATTTATTCATTTATTAAAATTTATACATAATCCTAATCAAAAACACACAATTATTTAAACTCCAAATACATAATCCATAAAAAGAATTCATAATAAAGATAATAAAATCACACAAAAACCAGCATGAGAGACAATGCTCCCAATATAGTGCCTTGCCTATATCTAAGGCTTACTGCAAGAATTGTATCTTAACTAAGTTCAGAAACATTAAAAGAGAGGGGCCTGTCCGGCTTTGATGGGGCAAGCTGTAGCAGCCACGGAAATGGAATGTATATTTACCTTTCTAGTCCTTGTGATCATTTTGGGGAAGTGTCTTCAGCATACCTTTTCAGCTCACATGTGGCCAATAAGTAGCTTCTACATGATGGAGCTGATTCTATAATAATGAAGGAGCTGAGCCATGAAGAACCTTATAGGAATTACCAGCACCTTGAACCAGACCAGAAATCAACTAGCAGTCCATGCAGACCCCCCTCCCCCAGCATGTGTCTTCTGGTAGGCAGCTGTATTTTGCTCCTTCTGTAACTTCCAAGTTTTGTTCAAGGACAGCACTGTACAGAGTAAATTACAGTGATCCTTCTAGGGGATAATAAGAACAAAAGTCACTGTTACCAGGTGGTCCTTAAGCTGTGTACGGTGGATTCTCCTGTATTGACATAAAATGCTCTTGAACTGTGGATTGAGTTTAAAATGTATGGTTGATGCTTATTTCTCTTGTTATCATAATTTCTGGAGTCTTATTAAAAATAAAAAGATTGTTTTGAATGCTTTTATATTTAGTATGTGGTGAAATCACTGTTAAATTAAGTTGTCAAAAAAGTTTAGTATTTAACCGTCATCAGCTTGATGGCATATAATCAATAAATCAAAAGAGCTGACAGCTTGGCAATAGAATTTGTAATAAACTGATCTCTCCCAGTGGACAGACAGATAAACCTCAAAAGGATGGGCAGCAAACAATATCAAGTGATAGGAAGGGAGAATCAAGGACTTCTGTCAATGAACTTATTTTACTTATGAAAAGTGCAGTGTTACTTATAAGAACTTACACATGCGAACAATTGCCCAATAAAAGATAATACATTGCTTATCATTTTTATTGTGGTTCTTTATTTTTTTTTTAGCATTTTTAATTTATATATAAATATTTTGAAAACAGTATATTGTCCAGGCATTTCATTTTGCCAAAAAAGCAACAGATAAACTGATAGTGATAATAATATACATAGTGATTATAACAATATTTATAATTATATTAGCTTATTTATGATCATGCTCATTATGCTAGTATGCTTATAGTCATAGACATTTCTCTTTTACATGCACATAACAATAATATTTCTTCATCTAACTTATACCTCTTATATCTAACCATTGATAAAATCTATCCCATGTTGAGAAGTACTCTGTATCTCCTTTATCTTTTATTTTCAATGTCAATCTATCTGTCTCTACATAGTCCAATATTTTCCGAATTATGCTTTTGTCTGATGGGGTGTTCTCTTTTTTCCAATATTGTGCAAATACAATTCTCACTGCTGTCAATACATGAAGTATTAAGTATAGTGGCTCTTTATTTTTTGACATCCTTTCCAGAAAAATGTTTCGATAAAAATATTCCAATAAAATACTTTTATTCCTCATTAATAGTTTTTATAACAAAGTTATGGAAGAACATCAAAAATCAACTGAACTGATTGTCTGCTTCTTGGAATGATCCAGTTTATCTGGATCATTCTTCTAAGAACGATAAGCGGAAACTTATGAAACACAAACCAGACAATTTGAGATTAAAAAATGCAATGAAATTGCAGAAACATATATCTTATGATGATCTTCCTCCTACAATTCAATTATTAGTCTAACAAGCTGTGATTTCAATGGCTTCTTACAACATCAGTGGTACTAAAGTTTTTGTCCAAATGCAAGGAAAAGAGATTAAATGAATTTATAGCATGGTGAATGCTACCGCTTGGAAACTTTCCAATAAAGATATCCAAATTAGTGAACAGTTCATCTTGAAAGTGAGAAGTCCACAATCCTAAGTAATTCTCTTGAGTTTCCCTGATTTATCAAAATATTGACCTAAATAAAGGACTCATGATGAATGGCATCAAAGAACAAAAGCATTTAATTCTGCACAATTGTTCCTGTCAGCCTGTCTATAGAGCAAAGCAAAAAAACTCTGATTACTCACCAAGGGTGGCTGAGATGGAAAAGGGATACAAGGAACAAGGTGCCTGGATAACAGCCAATCCAAAACATAATCTGTCTTCCAAAAAGAAAACAAGAAAAGGAAAGTTTTTGAAAGCAAAATGTAAAATTTGGACTATTAAATGACTGGTAGAAGGTGAAACAAACTCAAAGAAATGTAAAATGAAATTCTAGCTTCTGCTCCTTGAGTATGGAGAAGTTAAAAGACCTAAACTATGCTGGAGGACAATCAGTCCTGAAGTGGAAGCAAAGGGGATTGGAGAAATGGAGCCACTGAAAGTTGTAAGAAGAGATTATCTTCTTAATTAAAGATTTCCCCCCCCTTCCAAATCTTTCAGCCAATCAGAACTCAAGTGCCAAGAGAGAGACTGAACTGATCAAAAGAACACCCCAGGTCCCTCAAAAACAAATGGGCCAACAAAGGGATGGGGGGGAGAGGGAGTGAGGAAGAGAGAAAGAGAGAGAGGGAGAGAGAGAGAAAAGAAGAAAGAGGAGGAGGAGAAGGAGGGAGGGAGAGAGGGAGG
>JANHFL010007436.1:52810-119493 GCA_032468155.1 Oxyrhabdium leporinum
ACCATTAAGGATTTTAAGTAATGAACAGTTTTGCACATCACACTAAGTCACACTGTAGAACATAGAATAACAGAGTCGGAAGGAACCTTGGAAGTGTTCTAGTCCAACTGCCCTGCTTGAGCAGGAGACCCTATATCGTTTCAGACAAATGGTTGTCCAGTCACTTTTTGGAAGCCTTGCAGTGATGGAGCACCCACAACTTCTGAAGGCAAGTTATTCCATTTAATTTCCAGTTATTCCAGTTAATTTCTCTCTTCAACGGGACTAGGTGGCTTCTCTCCTTGGTTAGTTTCCAACCATCGTTTATTGTCTTTTTTTATATTGTGGTGACCAGAAGTAGATGCAACATTCAAAGCATGGTTAGCTTGTTTTGGACTTTAGAGTGTGGTTTATAACTGCTACTTGGTTTATACACCATTGGTTAGGATGTAAGTATACTAATAGATCACAAGTTGAACATGAGCCAATAGTGAGATGCAACAACTACAAAGGCAAATGCTATCCTGGGATATAATAACAGACATATCAAGTCAGATAATAGAAAATGATTGTTCCATCTTCTCTGCCTTGGTAAGCCCCACTTAGAATACTGTATCTAGTTCTTGGCACCACAATCTAAAATGTACACTGACACAGGGACTGACACAGGGGAATGAATTCAGAAGAGAGCTATCAAGATGGTGAGGAGAGAAAAAAAACTAAATTCTATTCAGAACGGTGAACTGCTGGATAGCTTAGCAGTTATTTAAAGGTAGGAACAGAGGTAGAAATATGTGAGCACCACTAGGTAGACGAGACCAGGTTATCACCACAGGAAAGCTAAAACTATTTTTTGACTGAGGTTGGCTATACCAACTGAATCCTGAAAGTCTGACAGGGCTGCATCTTCTCCTTCTTATACCTCAGGGAATGAGGGAGATGCTTCCAAATGTTATCTTATTACTCTGGACTTAAAACAAATGTTTCAGCCCTTTTGTGAAGCAACAGTTCCTGCATATCTCTGTCAAAGGTCTTCCTCCCTGTCCATAGAATGGATGTTTTCTCTCTTGCCCAGAGGGCAGAATTAGAATCAATGGGTTCAAACTGCAAGGAAATAGGTTCAAAAGAAATTTACTAACAAGAAATTCTCAACTACGTTAGTGAAATAGATTATTTTATGAAGGCTATACCCCCATTCACTAGAGGCCTTCAAACAGGCTGGATTGCTTTCTTTCTGAAATTGTGGCATAATCTTTAGCTAGAGCAGAGGCAGGGGAGTAAAGAGGTTGGCTAGTTTAGAGTCTCTCAACAGGAGAAAGTGACAGAAGTCAGACTACTGAAACCTTTATCTGTCTGTTCTCATGAGAATGCACTTAGTCTGGCGAGATTCTTGTAAATAACAGAAAACAATAAAGAAGCTACTTTGACTGTTCATAGAGTCATTCTGGTTCCTTGCACTTGACAGAAATGCTTTAGAAGGAGATTTGACTACATTACCTCTGAAAGTAATTTCCGGGTTCACACAATTCTAGGATTATATGTGTATAACAAACTACAGCCAGTTGGAAAGAAAATACAGGAGCAAATGTTTCTGTCTCCTCATGGCTTCACCAGAGTAGAAGAGAGGAAGTGCATGAGCCAGAAGACTGTGAGAAAAAAAACACGTCAACACTAATATTGTTCCCATGCTAAAGCCACTGATACGTTCTAAGAATTTATTTAGTAAAATTAAACAGACAGTCCAGCCAATCTTAAAGCAAGTTGGATGTGGAGAAGAAAGAAGGAGGAGGGGGGGAAGGAGGAGGGGGCGAAGAGGAGGAGGAGGAGGAGAAGGAGAAGGAGATTTATTCTTCATCAGATCATGTGGGAATCACACAATAAAATTAAATGATTAGAAAGCAATATTTGACACAGAACTTCTAGGAATTGCTAGGCTGTTGTTAGATTTTTAACCTAAACTGAAATTTGAAGCAGTGTGTGTGGGGGGGGTGAGAGAGAAAGGGGATTCCTCAGGTGAAACACTGAGGAATTTGGAGGGAAGCCAATGCAATTTAGATAAAACTAGAAATATTTCATGAGGGTGTTTTCCAGACATTCCCAGCCCAGGGTGCCTTCAGCCTCTGTCCTGTTCTTGCATGCAATTTTGAACAGACAATTGGCAGCAGTAACGTGCTGAAAAATATTTTAAAGACACCTGCCATCCTGTTGAATTATGCATTTTTATGTTAAGAAAAGCTTTTAAAAACAACATGGACACACCTCTCCCCCACTTCAGAATTCTTTCCCCATCAGCGCAAAAGGAATCTGGCAAAGCTTGCCATGCAGACTCAGCTCAGCCTAATGAATACATTTTTCACAAATGGTGCTTCTTTCCATTACAATAATATTTACACCAGTTGCAGGTTTGTTAAGAAGAAGTGAGTCATCAGCTGGATCTTTCTCCATTATAAATGGGCATAATATTGTCATATACTTTTATTTGCTAATATTATGAAATTGACACACCTCTTAAACAGGATATGAAACATCTTTCTAAACACAGAGTGAATGTTTAATGTTGTCTAGAAACAAAACAGAAAACATGAACTCTTAGAACATTTCCATTATGCAATTATCCTTTCTCAGTAAGATGCCTCCTGCTATTTAGCTGTCCAGTAAATTACTTTTTGCTTAGTTCATAACACAGACATCAGTGGGGGATGGGGTGAGGAGGAGAAAAAAAGTCAGTAATGATTATAGGGACCAAAAGAACCTTTAATTCAATTTAAACTTTTTTTCCCAATAGCAATTGATACCCACCTCAAAAAGTATCTGATTTGTAGAGATTTAGCAGCTATAAAGGAGATTAATGTCACTTGCAGACTTTAATCCTCAACAAATATATTTTGGGATTTTCCCTAGTAATCAGCTGTTATCATGACCATTCTTGTAACAAGCATTTTAAAATTAACATTTCTTCATTTTGTTACAAAAAATCCACTGTTAATCACACTTCAAGCTATATCCAAGAATAAATAAAAGACCAGCAATGTTGCAAGAACTTTAGCTAAATCAAATCACCATGACAGTCACTGTGGATAGGATATAATCCCTTGGAAGGGAAACCAAATTTGCACACTGATGTTCTTTTAAAAAATAAAAAAATAAACAAATTGTTCGACCTGGCCTCTATAAGATGCTGCCTTTTTTTTAAAGGATAAACAGCACTACCTTGTATTGTATACCAATTTTGACCCAATGGAGAGGAATTTGTGAGATAGGTATACAGGTAATCCCCATTTAGTAATTGCCTCATTTAGCAATCATTCAGTTATATAAAAGTAACTTTGTGATCAGTCCTCACATTTATAATATTTACAGGGCTATCAAGCAAAGGAAAATTGAAGAAAGATTATTAAGATTATTAAATAGCAGTTTCACTTAGTAACTACTTCACTTAATGACTAAGTTGCTATCCACACTTGTGGTCACTAAATGAGGACTATTTGTAGTATCTAATATTACAAAGAAAGTTCTACGTTGAATTGCCTCAGTTTATTGTCTCTATTCCTCACTTCATCTACAAATGAATGTGAGATTCCTTCTGATAAGCTCTTTGTTTTTATCTTGAAGTGCTACACCATTAGAGTGGATTTTCTCAACCAACAGAGCTGATAGAATTTGTAAAAATAGGCATCAACTATCTGCTGAATAAAAGTTCCTACTAAGGCTGTGCCAGCTCTAGCATCTTTCTATTGAAGTCCTTAGTATTTTTCTTGCTGATTAATTGTTCCTTGCCTTCTTTATGGCCTTTTCATGCTGTTTACAAACCATAGGCAACTTCTGACCCCCCAGCCATTTTGCATTTGGGACCAGTACAGGAAAGATTGAAATCAAAGCAAGAATGTCCAGCTTTGAGGATTATTTAAGATTGATTTTGTCTTATATTACTTAATGGAACAGGGTTAAAGAGCCATTGTTAAAAAGTCCAATATTTTTTTTACTTTGGCATTCCTATGAGAATGTTGACCCATTTTTGCAGTATTGTTTTATCATCTGTTCATCCTGTCTTTGCCTTCCAGATGTACATAGATTTTAACATCCAGAACTCCCAAGCCAATATGGCCACTGCTGGGAATTCTCGGAATTCCAGTCCAACATTTGGAGAACAGATAATTTGGGGAAAACTGATTTCTAGCAAAAATTACACATTTATCAGATATATACTTGTTTGTTTATTAGATTCACATCCTGCCTTTTCTCCAGAATTCAGGGTGATATACACAGGACTCTCTTGTCTAATTTTCCCTACAACAAAAACTTATAAGGTAAGTTGAGTTGAGCAAGAGACAACTCAAAGTCAATTCATCAACTCATTTAATTAAAGTGAAAAACAATTACCACAGAAGAGTTATGTTTTCACAGCATCATTGTGGCACATTTTTCTCCAATTAAGCCACTCAGGGACCTCCGTAGCTAATAGATTCAATCAATCTATTCTGGCCTTTGTGTCTCTTAACCTACTAGATCTTTTAGCTATGCCTATGGAATTATCACGTGTGATTTGATATGTATTGGGGATCACCTTAAACTATTTTATAACATTTAACCCATAATGTTACACATCAGCACACTGTTGGACATGCAGCTTTCTTATGCACACCATCAGCTTTGATGAGATGTACTAAAGAAAGGAGACATTTGTTTGTTTATTTCCAGAACCAGGATTAGGATTATAGAAACATGAGTTCACATCCTTCTCAGCTCCTTTTATTCCTAGTCTATTTAACAGGATTCTTCTAACAGTGAAATCAAGTAGGCAGGAGGAAGAAAAACATATATGTATGTCAGCTTATGCACACTGAAGGAAGGGCAGCATTTAAGTGAAATACACCAATCCATATTAATTATTTTTTTGCTTATATTATGTTTCATCTCAATCTCAGCCTACTCCCTGGATTTTGATACTGTTCTCATGTGGATTTTCTGAAATGTCGGCATATGCAGTAAATGAAAACAAGTAAACCATGCTGTTGATTAATGTGTTTTTGATAAGGTATTATATACTCTTAAATTAATGCCTGCTGGTCTGTGGTGGATGCCTGTTAAATCTAAGGAATCAGTCCTTGCTGCTACAGTTATTTTTATGTTAAAACGACCAGCAGCTCATTAAAAACATATTTGCTGAAGATTAGCAGCCACAGTGGGGAGAGACTGGTGTGATCTTGCTACACAATTAGCCATGTCTTATTGCAAGAAAAAGTATCTTCTCAGATCTTATTACAATAAGATGTTATTCAAGGATCCTCTGAAAATTCACTGGTCTTGTGATGCAGCATGGTATATAGCAGTGTATCCTAGTTCAAGAGAACATTTGAAAAGTATGATTGGTCCATGCAATCTTGAGTGCAAGCAAATATGACTTTGCTATAATTATGAAACTAATGTTTGCAGGGTAAAGGACCTGGGGCAATGAAACTTTATCCAAAGAAAACAGGCAAAACCGTCTGCTTCTTTTTTGAAACTGGAAAATCAGGACTGAAGCGTCTTAATAATATTTTGTTTCTACTTATTGTATCATATCCCAGCAATTTGTCCCTGCAATAAGGCAAACTGTACCATTGTTCTTTTACTTTCAACAGATGTGTCAGGAGCAACATTTATTATAGGCAGGCCAGACAAGGAAATAAATGGGATCTGGGACTGAAATGACTAAATTTCATTAAATTAACATGTAAACTTAAACTAAATTTACAACTTCACATAAAAGTAATAGTTCTCTTTTCTGTCACATTAAAATTTACACTATGATGGCAACTTTTGAAAGGGCCCAGGAAGGGACATCCAAAGGCTTCGACTATCCATTTCTGTAATAAAGCTTCAGTCCTTTACTGACTTTCCCAACAGTAAGGTCTGTTGGATTTAAGAGCCTTTACTTGCAACTTTAACAGTTTTTTTTTAAAAAAAACATGGTAAATGCTGAATTTCCCCATTTATGGAAATTTATATATTGTTCATTCGAATTTTTTAACATGGTAATTTCCATATGTGCTGGATCAGTTCCTCATATGGAAGTTGAAGTCTACATCAACAAGGGAGCAGTCAGGGACGTTTCTTTTATAATATGTAATTGCACTCTTCCAGTAATGAATTCTGCAGGTGACATGTGTGCTGTATGTGCAACTTTCTTTTGTCTGTTCTGAATCTTCTTCCAAATGGCTTCAATGAGTGACACCTGGTGTAGTATTTTGAGAAAGGGAGAAAAACATTTTCAAAACCTCTTCTTCCAGGCCATACAATGTTTTATGACCTCAGTCTTCTCTCCCCTCAGGTTACTTTCCTGCATTTCCTTCAGTTTGTGCTATAGCAACAACTGGAAAATTAGTACATACAGATGTGCTATGATTGCCATCCCACGACTCAGTAGTTAATAGTCCAAACTCAGTTAAAGGGGCCAAACTGTGAAAAGCTGATTTAGTATATAACCTTTTTAAAAAAATGTCTGATTTGGGTTTACATATCTTCACTGAACAGATTGAAAGAATAAATCCAGCGTAGAGTGATGGTTAACATATTAAGCTGGAATTGGGAAGCACAGATTTGACCAGGGAGCTCCTGAGATAACTTTGACTTTCTCTCAGTCCAACCTGCATCCCATAATTGTTGTTATAGGAATGAAATGGAGAGTTCTCGTGCATGCTGCCTTGAGCTCCCAATGAAAAGGTGAGATGGAAGCACAATAAAGCAATACATAAATAACATCAACACTTGGGGGAATGTATAATTCAACCTAATAGAAATGGCCAGGGTCACCGTTATATAGCCATTTCCATCTGCTTTGCATCCTTTCATGCCTCAGTGATGTGCATTCTCATCCCACCCATCAACATATACTGAAGGAATAGCAAATCCTGGCCATAGCTTCATAAAGCAAACATTGTGGTTGCCAAGCAGAATCCATCACCATGGCAACCCCATGACTGCTGAGATGAACAAAGCTATTAGAAACCAGAGAGAGATGGAGAAAGTACAGTCAGCTGCTGCTACACCTATAAACACTCTATGCTATAGCTAAATATCAACAGAGGATAAATGATATCGTCATTTAGAGATACTATCTTAATAAAATCCTGATTTGCAAAGCCTTCTTTGAAGCTAAAAAGATGTCCTTGTTTTTCTGATTAGTGAAGGAGGAAGATGGAATGTTAAATAGAGATAATTATTCTATCTGATATGGGTTAATTAAGCCAATTTTATATTTGAAAAGTAGAGTTATGAAAGAATTCAGTCATGCCAATGGAGCAGATTTGACACTAACTGAATATGAATACCTGAATTAAATGACTGCCAACTGCCATCAGGCTTCTCCCAACAAAAATTCACCGTCTTACTTGGAGGAAAACGGTGGTTTCCTACTTAAGCTGCATAAAATAGCAGTATTTTTTTTAAAATAGGTTTTTTTTAAACTCTAGACCCAGAAATGTATGTGCCAAAGAATGAAAACACTATGATTTGCATTTTTAATAGTCTCTTGGGCAATTTATAATAGATACCTAAAGTAGAGACTCCTGAACAGTTTTTGTCTGGTGCAGTGATAAAAGTTATGAAACTTTTATGAATTTCAAAAAGCTAGACAAAAAGCAGATTTGGAATGCTGCTCTATGCTATTCCAACACAGTCAGTAACACGCATAGGATTTTTACAGGTTCCCAACATCACCAGGCAGAAGCTCCCAAAAATGCTAATTTAATAAAGATTCTGAATTAAGGCATTGTGTTGGAAATAGATGTGATTTTATGATACAATCAAAAATTCATGTCATTTTTAAAAAAAAATATGTTATCATGATTAAAACAAATCCAAACTCCTGGAAGTTAAATGTTGGACCATATACCTTATTATAAATCTGGGTTCACTAAGAAGGAAAGGCAATATAAAAAAATAGATCACAATATTTATTAGACACTCAAAAAAGGGTTCAACAATCACAGCGGGTGAGGTGATACATGGTACTTGCTGAGTGAATAAAAAAGGCTAAGATATTAAGAATGCTTATTTAGATGCACCATTGGTCTTACTTCCAAATAAATGAACCCAAAAATAAAATATAAAATGAGGCAGATAAAATTAGGTTGAAGAAAACAAAATGAACAAATACAAGTATAGAGTATCCCCCCTATAGATTCAGTTGTGGGGTCCATCATATCCCCAGTATTCCATTAATGAATTTTGCTAAGCACTAAATAGTCAATCAACAGTCTGTTTGGATGCAACGGCATCCTTCTAGTCCTAATTCGTACGACCTCTCAGCCTTTACCTGCCCTTCTAGGTCATGGATGTCAAACTCGTCGTGTCATGTTGCTGTCACATGACGTATCACAATATTTTTTTCCCCTTGACGGAGCTGAGGTGGGCGTGGCCCGTGCACGACGCATCCTGCCTGCAGGCCGCCGTTTTGACACCCCTGCTCTAGGTAGACTGAACCAGGAAAATAATTCCATAGAAAGACTAGAACTATTTTTACTGATATTGACTGTAAGAAAAGAACTTAGCCTTTCCTTTTCCTAGGTAATGGTTTTTGCCTATTTCTATCCAGGTCATCTTCCTTGTTCCTTGTTTTTTTTTGGCTATGGCTAGTCTTCGACGTACGGCCACAATTGAGCCCAAAATTTCTGTTGCTAAGCGAGACATTTGTTAATTAAATTTTGTCCCATTTTACGTTTCTTACCACAGTTGTTAAGTGAATCACTGCAGTTGTTAAGTTAGCAACACGGTTATTAAGTGAATCTGTCTTCCCCATTGATTCTGCTTGTCAGGTGGTCACCAAAGGTGGTCACATGACCCTTGGAATATTGCAACTACCATAAATATGAGTCAGTTGAATTTTAATCACAAGACTGTGAATTTTAATCACATGACCATGGGGATACTGCAATGGTCATAAGTGTGAAAAATGGTCATGTCACTTTTTCAGTGTCATTGTAACTTCGAACAGTCACTAAACAAATTGTTGTAAGTTGAGGACTACCTGTATTCCACTTTCTCTTTTCATCAGTCTCTGGCCACTACTTACTTTTTTGAAAAAATCTATTCTTATGTAGCCTTGCCCTCCTTTTAAATTGTCTCCCTTCTGCAATGTAGTTGTTCAATATTGTTCAAAAGTTTCTTCATCCTTTTCCCTGACAAAGGTTGCATATCTCCCAGCTTAAATTTATTCAAAGGCATTTTTACAAGCAGGATTCTTCAGCTGTTCTGATCAGACAGTTAAGAAGATTTTTAAAGTGTGATTCAGGAAGAGCATCCTGACACTACAAACCTGGCAGGTAAACAATTTCTTTTAAAAAAAAGAATAACTTTTTTAAATTTCCAAAGAAACTTTGAACTAGACCCTTATCTGGAGAATCAGCAATGAACTACACCTGATGCTTGTTCCATAGACTAGAAGACCTCAAAGATCCCTTCCAATTCTGGTATTCTGCTTTGCTAATGGTAAAGAAGGTGTACTACTTCCCCTCCCCCATAAAACAGGTAATGTTCTACATTTCATAATCAAATTCGCAAAGTATAGGCCACTACAGCATTAGGGAAAAGCCCTTATAAGTTTTTCTTTTCTAATCTCATGCACTGAAATAGAAAGCTGGCTTATTTTAGAGTACAGCTTTTTCTTGACATGCAAAAGGAGTTGATGTTGCTGCCTTAGAAGGCATTAAAATAACTTCAGGAGAAGGGGTTTTTTTGCAATTTGTTAAAGATGCATCTGAATAAACATGACAGTGTCATCTGCATGATTGATAGTTTGAAGCAGAATCGATTGTGACTTCTCCGTTTATGTATACAGAAAGAACGTCATATGTGCCTGATATGTGATACATTCAGGCTTGAATTCAGTTTTTTGTGATATAACTTCCAGGTTTTACTCATATGTAATCAAGCCTAGCAGTCACGCGACATAGCATGCACATGTGCTCGTGCATTCACATACCTCCCTAATTGCGCAAAGCGCTCAGCACAACTGACTTTATAACAAAACAATGAGTCTCAATAAGCGTGCCAGGCTCCTTTCAAACCAGATTTAAAAAGGAAAGAACCTTCTTTCCACATTTAAAAAGATTTGTGCTATTGTTGTGACATTAACCAGCCGATCGTATGACAGAGCCTGCTGGGATTGGCTCCTGCTGGTTTTAAGCAGAGGCATAACTGGCTTTCCTTCTTCTCTCTATACATTCTTTGGCTCCTCTGTTGCTTCAGTCAGACATGCCCAAGTGCCAGATTTTGAAAGACAGAAATCTGTCAGTGTACAAGGCACTGCGGGTGAGCCCTTGCTACGCCCTGTGTCTTTAATCACGATTAATGATTGAAGTTCTGTCACCAACAATCCCTTCATGTGTAAAGACAAGTGGGTCAGATTTTGCTGTCACTCAGGAACTATGCTTGTATGCTTCCTTCCACATTGGCCAGCTTTTTAGAGGAAGATGGCACATGAGCTCTCCCCCCTCATCTATTTGCCAAATATATCTCTTATTTTCCTACCCACTGCCTTCACAATGTAGACATAAATAAATCCATCTGTGTGTAGTAAGCACAGGAGATCTTCTTAACACTCTCTGCAGTACAACTGGCACTAAGCACAGCTTAGGGGATGCCAGTTTAAGAACAGGGCCATTTTCCAATTGCAAATCCATCCATGTGGTTAAAATAATCTCTTTTGAGGTCAGGGCTGACCCTTGCCAAACCACCATTGAAAACAAGCTATCAAAGGCTATTCTTCTCCAAATGAAGTGACATTCCACTTCCAATGGCTTCTAAAATCAAGTCTTCTACCTCCTGCTCATTAGCAGCAATTAGCATGCGGTCAGTAGAAAGTTGAACACAAGCTGGCATTTTCCAGACAAATGCTCCTTTGCAATAAAATGTAGAGACGTGTGTTTCCTCTGACTTCTTAGAAGGATAAAATAGCATTCCAGTATATTCATTTCAAACCTTTAATCCTTTACAGGTGAACAAATCCTTCAGTAAACAAGTGCATTATTCTACTGAGATTTGGGCAAAGGTGTAGCTTAACAAATATAGTAAGCTGCAACATACTTCCTATGCATTCACTCGTATGCTTACAAAGAAGTGAACCCTATGAAACACAGTAGAACTGTCTTCTTGGAAATGTGTTATAAATAATGTTATTAGCTGGGATATTGGGATAGAAGCAATGAAGGCTGATTCAAATTGAGCTTGACTGCTGGTAAGACCTTCTAATTTTAGTTTGCCATTGTCTTCTGGGATATTTTTGTTCAATTGCCTCACCTAGCTTCTTGCATCCAAGTACTAACGAGCCTGACTTTTCAATTCAAAGTGCTGATTTTGACCTAGGAAGCTCAGTATGGTTTGGTACCTGCATATCCATAGAATTGTTTTCTACCCATAGAATTGTTTTCTATTTCTGCCAACTTGGGAGAAGCTGGCTGGTTGTAGCCCACCGTCACAAAGAGAGAAGGCTGCAGTACAGAAGTTCAACTTTACAGTAGCATCACATCTGAGTCCAAGTTTCTCTCTGATTTTCTTGAGGAAGATGCTTCACACTGAGTCTTTCACAAAGCATTTGTAAGACTGGTGTCATCTAGGCTGAGTTTAAGCTTGTCACACTGACACTTATTCTCACTGCTTATTCTAGTTTGATTGCACTACATTGTTAGGATGTTTTTCTATGGGTGTTTTATATATGCTTCATTGAATGCTTATGAAGGATGTTGTTGTTTTTTTCCTGTACATCACCGCTAGCAGTGTACATCACTGCCAGTCAAACAAGTTTCAGTGGTATACAGATTGAACAAATGGATTTTTTGAGATGAGCCATGGCCAGCTTGAAGAAATTCTTAAAGTATTTCATGGAGGTTAATATGTTCAGTGGTTACTGATCACAGAGGCTATAAATGATCTCCAGCATCAGAGACAGCTGCTGTAATGGTTCTCTTATAACCATGTCTTGCTTTTAGCTTCCCGCTGGCATTTGGTCTGGCTCCAGAGGAGCAGCATGCTGGCCTAGACAACTCGTCTTAAACTGTTCTCTTTTCCTACAGCGGCTAATTTCATCCTGCTTCTGTAATGATTGTGGAGAGTGAAATGCAGGATATATAATAACTAAGTTATTGTGTGCAAACAGTACCAACTCTTCCCCCTGTGAATTGTGGCACATCATCTGTTATGAGTTCCTCAGGACATCCCCATCTGGCCCCAATTGTTTTAAAGCAACCAGCAGCAGTAAATCTTCTCAGATCAGCCATGCTTAAAGTATCGACATGCTTAGAAAAAGTTTATGTACATTATGTTCTTATCGACATAGTACTAAAACTCTCACTGTGTTTATCTGTTTGTCTGCTTATACCCTCAAGTTAGCCCCTAATGGTGCATTAATATACTGCACCACTTTTTGAATCAAAGTACCTAAAATCCACTAACTTAAATAATGTGTAAAACATCCAGGACCTGTTATTACTGTGGAATTGAAATTTCCACAATGTTGAGAGTGGTTTTATTTGAAAGTTGTGCCCATTTCACCATTCTGGCAGTTACATTTTTGTGATTTCCAATACTGCCTGCCAGTTTCCCACAAGCCAAACAATGTTGCTCCCACTGCTTTCATGCTTCCCAATGTGCCCATGATCATTCTGTTTATCTATTTATCAAACTTGTACACCACCCATCTCACTTCAGGAGACTCCAGGCAGTTTAGGTAAGTAACTATTGACTTATTATTGATGTTGGTTTGCCACTATAAGTATCTTTCTGTTTATGATGTATACAGCAATAGCAAGAGCACTTAGACTTATATACCACTTCATAGTGCTTTAAGCAGTTTACAGAGTCAGCATATTACCCCCCAAAATCTGGGTCCTCATTTTACTGACCTCGGAAGGATGGAAGGCTGAATCAACCTTGGACTGGTCAGGATCGAACTGCTGGCAGTCAACAGAATTAGCCTGCAATACTGTATTCTAACCACTGTGCCACCATGGCTCTCATGTATATTCTTCTTACAGAAGTATCCAGCATTAGGATAAAAAAAAACTATGGGCAACCTAAAATTTAATCTTCCTTCTGGTTACTTGAGACTGCATTACCTCCCTCTCAAAAGATAATCCAATGGGTCACAGGGTGATCTAATGACTTTTATGCTGACAATATCAGCTTCAGCTCTCTTCCAGGATCTATCTAGCTTTGGTGTATCTACCAGTAGTTCTTCTTCACTCCAAAGGTGTAGTCTTTTGTCTAAAATTCCGGTATGGCCATTAAACAGATTTACAATGCTATTGGGCCACTTGCTATGTTTATGGCACTTTGCAGTCTTAGTAGGACATTCTACTTTGGGGGCATGTACACAGTAAGCCCTTTAGCTATATTAATACAGATCACTATGATTGTGGAACAAAACCTGTCTGACCAGGCTTCCTTGCTCTTTCCCCTTTGTACATTTGAGTTAATAACTGAGGCCTTTCAACAACCCCATGCACACTTACTGAGTTTCTTTGTTTCTAGAGCTAGATCAGCAGAGTTTCCATGCACTATCATTTCTAAGATTAAAACCATTTTCTATGGGTAATGTTGGGATAATCCCACTTTCAGATGCCCACAATGCATCTATCCAGAATGACAGAATAAGAGAGTTGGAAGGGTCTTGAAGGCCTCCTAGTCCAATCACCTATACCATTTCAGACAATTGGTTGTCCAATCTCTTATTAAGAACCTCCAATGTTGGAGCACCCACAACTTCTGGAGGCAAGTCATTCCATTGATTAATTGTTCTCACCGTCAGGAATTTTTTCTTTTCATACTAGGTTGGTTCACTCCTTGATTAGTTTCCATTCATTGTTTCTTGTTCTGCCTTCAGGTGCTTTGGAGAATAGATTGACCCCTCTTCCATGAGATTCTTGTTTCTACTGCCTTCAAGCAGTCAGTCACCTCCCTTCACATGCATTCTATTATTATTATTATTTTAGATTTCTCAGGGCCCTCTCCCCTTTGATGAAAGCCAGCCCTTCCACAAAAGAGGTTTCTCTCAGTACACAATATTCATCACATTTCCCCAAGAGAAGTAGATAGTAATCTGTACACGCAGTAGGAGCAAAGGTGGAGGTGTTTTTTTTAAAACAAAATGTACTCTACTTGTGTGATTTCATGGCGTGAGTGAAATGTGTACGGTGAGGTGCTGCTCAGGGTTAAAGAACTGGCTCTGCTGACTCCATTGCCACTGCCTGACTGCTAATCACAGAATAACTGATTGGTGCAGTAGGTAAAAAGACTCACCTCTGCTGCCAACTGGCTTGCAAAATTCCGGAAATTTTAACAATTGGCTCTTGTAAACCAGTGGAAGCCACCTCCAGCCCACTCCTGGATATGTACCTGGATTTCTTCTGTATTCAATTGATAACAGTCCAGTAACAAGAAAACCCATTCTTCTAAAAAGGTCATCCAATACGGGCACAAAAGTTTCAATGAATACTACTTTGTTTCTACGAAGCGGAATCACTGGTTCTTCATCGCTACGTGTTTTGGTGGATCTAAAGTAGAACGAGCTGTTCTGTTTGCTTTAATTAGTACAGCATTAAAGCAGTGATGGTACAATCAAAGGTGGTTAGAAGAAAAGGTTTGCAGGAAAGAACCCGGTGAGGGAAAATGTAGACCTGCTTGTGTGGAAATGTCCAGGAAAATAAAGAAATAGAATGGGAAATGGATAAGAAAGAACTAGCCTCAAAACCTGAAGGCAGGCATGGGGACTGAATCACCTAGCCAGTGAAACTTGCCTTCCTGCATGGATGGGAAGATCCAGGAGACAGAAATGACCAGTCAGCACCTGCAAAATCAGTAGTGCAGATGAGTTGCTGAACCACTGAAATCTGGACCCGAGTTTTTAAAGAGCAGCATGAAGCAGCAGTTTAAGCTCCCATGTGAAAAAAATGCCAGACCATGAGCAAAAAAGCCTGGCCTGAAGATTTGGGATTCATGAGTCAGGAGCTGGGCAATTATCATACAACCACATTTCAACACATTTAATACTAGGCATTAATCTTTTGCACAAGATCTCCATCTAGGCCTCGGTGATGGTCAAAATAAGGGTAAGCAAAGGATCATCCCTAAGTGATCCTTTGTTTCAAATAAACATTTCTTGTAGATAAGCCTTACCATGCTTCCTAGTTCTCTGACAGTGAAACACCAGATGTTAAGATTCCTGATACCTCAGCGCCTAAGATATCAAACTGATTCTACCATTACTTCCTTGAAGGACATCGATTTGCATCATTTTCTGAAAAGATCTTCTAGGAAGTTGTCTTCTTCCAAAGTATTGGGCTAGATGATACGATGCCTCATGTAGAACTTAAAATTATTTTAAAAATAACATTAGCCCAAATAAAGAATCCTTCCTCTTCATCCAGCAGTTCTTAGGTAAAAAGAATTTAATGTTGCTTCTCTCTCTATATATATTATATGATTACTGTGTTGTTGCTGTTGTTATTATCATAAAATGGGTAACAAAACATTTCTATTTCAGTAAGAAAGCCAGTTTGGTCTAGCGGTTAAGGCATCTGGCTAGAAAGAGATAGACCATAGGTTCTAGTCCCGCCTAAGGCAGGAAAGAGAATAGGGTGATTTTGGGCCAGTCACTCTTTCTCAGCCCAGCCCACCTCACACAGCGTTGTTGTGGGGAAAATAGGAGGAGGAAGGAGTATTAGATATATTTGCTGCCTTGTTTATAACAATAATAATAATAAAAAAGATAGAATACAAACTAAATAAATAAAGAATTAAGGCTGTTTCTTCAACAGCAAGTCTTTTCTTCCTGTCTATTTAATCTGTAAATTGAAAGTTATGTACATACATATTTTATGCCAAACAGGCAATAGGACCAGACGCTGACACACACATACATGTCATAACTGCTGACCACTAATGTGAAATTTAATGTAAGATTCACAGCATTTTCCCCAGTTTTTCAATTCTTCGATTCACTTTCCAGACATGATCTTGGCATCCCATAGTCTGAAATAGATTTGTTCACTACAATCTGCGTTCTGCAATGCATTATTAATAGTTTCCATACAATCCCGGAGCTCAGGTTGTTTACATTTCCAACATTCACTTCTGTAATTCTTTAATTCAAGATTTGTAAGTCCATTCATAGAACATAGCTAACCCAATCTACCCAAACGTCTGCAGAAATTCTTGAATGTAATTATACTTAGATGGAACCATTGATTTTAATGAAGTTTCATGTTTGCTGTCAGGAGGAAAAGCTTTAATCTGGAAAGCATTCAAAGGATATCATTTTCTACCCAACTGAGATATCCACCTCCCATTCTTTTCATGAAAAAGAACAGCCAGCTCATTGGCACATTTTCAAAGAGGCACTTTGAGATCTCCCAATAACAACTATGAAACTGAATATTCCAATCCCATGGAAAATTATCAAAAGATGGCATAACTAGGTCCAAGGCAATTGATTGTACGCAGAAATATGCTATGCATTTCTCTTAAAAGGAATATATGCCAACATCAAGTAAGTGGCAGAGTTCTTCTTTTTATCCCAAGGAATTAATTGATTACTTTTCTCTGCAAGACTGCAATCAGGAATAGAGTGCATTTTGTTTCAAAAATCTTATTCAAAATGATGAATGAAACATTAAATGAAAGTCTTGCTAGCAAGGCGGTTTAGAAGGAATTTTGTACTGCTTATTTCAGATTAGATATAATTGAAAAATCAGGAAACATCAAAGACCAGTGTGCAAGACAATTCATCAGAACACGCCAGAATCTGACACAAGTGTAAGATGTTGAAAATCCTATTTGGTCAACTTGGAAAGGAGATACACTGCTTCTTTGGGTTACTACTAGACAGCTTCTCTGCCCATCCCCTTTCAGAAAAGCTTCAGAACCTTTTTATTGGGCCATGTTTAGGCATGTAGAAGATTCCATGAAGAACTCAAGAGACCAGTGAATTCCATGTATGGATACTCAAGTTCCACTTTTCCTATATGCTCTGCATTGGTCAGAGGCACCACAAATTCCTGGGTCTGAGATGCACCAGCCAAGTACTACCCTCTGGGAAGATAGTAGTCTTTCCTGCACTCTGGGAGAACGCATCTTAAAACTATGGTATGGATCCCTTCACAGCATAAAGGGGTTGTTTTGTGCACATAACAGCATAGCAAATAGCAATATGAAGAGATGTCTGTGGAGATTCTCAGTCATCTACGTCAGGGATCTCCAACCTTGGCAACTTTAAGCCTGGAGGACTTCAACTCCTAGAATTCCCAAGCCAGCTTTGCTTTGCTGGCTGGGGAATTCTGGGAGTTGAGGTCTGCCAGGCTTAAAGTTGCCAAGGTTGGAGAACCCTGATATAAAGAGTTAAATGATTCTCTGTCACTCATTTTTTATTGCTCAGATTGGGTTCTGACAATCAAGTCTTAAAAAATCATTATGGATTTTGCCCATTTAAGCAATCAATACAATACCTCAACAGAAGCAAGAACATTACACTCCTATGAGCTTTTTTTTTTAAAATAAAATTTTAGGTATGGACATTTGTATACTGTTTTTTTCCCAAAAAACAGTTTATAGTTTTATATTTCTTCCCAAAATAAACATTTTCAGTCAACACAATAACTAAATCAGCTCAAGATCCAAAAGTTCACAGAAAATTCTGCAGCTTCTGAATCTGAGATTTTTCAAACCCATCCATTGTTATTCCACATGAAGCCATGCTTTTATTAACTTTTCATTCTACCACAAATTCTTAGGTTTTTTTTAAAAAAACCTCAATAACACGGAGCCAGTGATGTTTCAGGAGTTCACAGGTAACCTACAAAAAAAGATAAAGCAGAGCTTGGATATCAACATCATGGCTGCCATCTTCACTTTTCACACCACATCTTGCAAAGTTGTGCTCAAGGTATCTTTTGTAGGCACATCTCCAATCGATTCCGCTGGTTTCCAAACCCAACAAACGCTCTGAAGAGGCAGTGCCACTCTGAGAGATCCCTGCATAGCTGGTGAGAGAGAGCAGATCTTCACAGATCATAGCAATTCAACCAGAACATGGACAAAAATCTCATACCAAACCCTTCTGGTATCACAAGGAGGAGAGCAACTGTTGGACTTCCAGCTCTGGAACTCTGTGGCCATTTCTGGTGGGAATGCCCCCACCACCTCCCTTGTCAGAACAAGTTTGCTTGTTTTTGTCAACCTCACATAATGCCTTGCAAGGGTTTGCTAATCGCATTGCTGAGCTCATGCAGCCCCCACCACCTCTCAGCCCTCACCCCAACTCTCCCCACTTGCCCTGTCTCCCTCCTGGGCCAAGTGCATCTCCTTGGTTTTTCCTAGTTTTCTCCTATTTGCTGATAAAATAGTATGTGGAGGAGACCTTGGGAGATAGGAAGAAATGGTTCTGCCTTTGATCAGATAAAAGATCATGGATCATAAACTTATTTCTAAGTTTTAATTGTTTTATTGTATACTACCCAAAGTCATATTCATGACCTGAGAAGCTCTCTCTCTCTCTCTCTCTCTCTCTCTCTCTCTCTCTCTCTCTCTCTCTCTCTCTCTCTCTCTCTCTCTCTCTCTCTGTACACACACACACACACATAGATCGATTGAGAGATGATAGAGATAAGATAGAAATAGAAATGACCGAGATAGATTATCATCCCAGGAAAAAAAAAGTGATCTGAAGGTAAGAAACTAGGGAGGGAAGCCAGCAGAGAACTTCTGGATTTTTCATCCTCTGGAAAGGAGCTCAGTTCTGGGTCACATGACCAGGAGATAGCATGGCCTTGGAATTAAGCAGCTGGAAGCATTTGGTGTTACTTCTCAACTGCATCTCCCAGGGATTTAGTGGAATTTATTTTGAAGTGCCTTTTTGCATCCAATCCTTTTAAAAACCCAGGCTGTCTTTGGTCATCTTCTTTAGGTGCAGCAGTTTTGCTTCCGTTCTGTTTAGCCTGATAACATTACCTTGCTGACAAACATAGACTGGACTCCTTCAATTAATCCCTTTCCAATATTCTGGTAGGCTGGAAAGCATAAAAAGGAATTAGTTGCAGAGAACATACCTGTAATCAGCTGTTAAAGTTTCTAGAGAAAGCTGCAACAGTGAAAATATCCTGCATTTATTCAACCGCAAAAGAGGATGTTTTTGAGTATTCAACGAAATGATAAAACTGTACAGGAATTTTACAATTAACAACATCCTGAAAAAACACTGATATTATTTCACAATTCCTAAGGTGTCATTTCAGCTGTCACCCCTGGATGGAAGCTTTCAAAAGTCAAGATGGCGGCTACAAATGTGGATGAATTCCATGGTGTGGTTGCGGTAACCACCTTGAGATCATTTTTTCCTCCCCCCTTCCCCCCCCCTTACTAAAGTTGTGCTTGGGGCACATCACTAAGCAAAGCCTGAATCCAGGGTCTGTCCAGCAACTTGTTTAGCCATTGCAAAATCTCTATGTCTGCCCTTGTTCAGAAGGTTCAGCACAGAAAGCTTCTCTTTCAAACCATCAACCCTTCAATTTAATATTCATTTTTTATGTATTGATTGTGTGTCACCATGTTGTTTTTGACTCCTAGCAATCACACCAGACAATCTGTCCCTGCCATGGTCTTTCAGGTCTTCCAGCATTGCACCTATGGCCACTGTAACAGAGTGTTCCTTTCCTGTTTTCTTTAAGATCCCCGAGAGGCAGATGAACTCCGAAGCAAGGAAATCATCTCACACGGGGAGTTGCAAAGGGAGGCCATTTTTCATGGGGGTGGAGGGGATAGGAAAAGGAATCCTGTAACAAGTCTGCAGGATTTAAAGTGATCTGCCAGGCAGGCTCAGCTTGGCGTTCGTTTCAGTGGCAAGCTCTGAAATCAGTAATAAAAAAAGCATCTGAACCTAAACAAAGGAGTTTTCCTTCTCTCTGGATAACTGTAGACCACTGTCAGGCAGCTCAACGTGTTCAAGCATGAAGCGCAACCTCCAGAAGCTCCCCCTGCCTCCCATGGCAACCGCAGCAGCCTTTCTAACCAATTGAAGTCCCACAATTTGGGCAGGGCTGACCCTCCTCCCTCCCCGGAGGTTACTGCCGGTCATAGCTGACTGTTTGCATTCATAACAGGCTGAAACTTCTGACTGCAGCACAGCCAATCGGCAGGCTGCCTTTCTTGTCTGACTCTGGCTCCACCAATGGGTGACGATCTCTCTGATCCATTCCCTCAGGCGAATTAGTCACCATTCAGGGGGGTGGGGTGGTTTAGAGTCATAAAGGGAAAGGTAATAATAGCAGAATGACAGCTTAATTAAGTGTGCCTTATCAGTCCGTGTGTGCATACGTGAGAGAAAATGTGTGTATTACGTATATACCGGATACAAACCATAGAAATAAAAACGGGCATTGTCTCCAATTTTATACAGCTCTACCGCTTGTGAGCTAGTAAAGAATGTGAATGGCAGCTGCTTGCAGAATAACAGAGCTGGAGGTCTTCTAGTCCAACCCTTTGCTGGAGCATGAGACCCTATGCGTCTTGATCGGATTTCCTAGGCCAAGCAGCTTTGAATCAAGGCCGCAAAGTCTGGCCCAATATCAAAGTCCTGAGCAACCTGCAATTTGTGGGGAAACATCTCCTAATGCCCTGCCCAGAAGTAGGCAGGGGACGAAGGTCCATTCCTGTTTGCCTTTAGCAATTTTATTTGAAAGGTTAAGAATGGCCTCTGTAACTTTAATTTTCCTGGTGCTATTGATTGATTTTACAGTATTAATTATCTTTTAATACCATAACTGTGTGCTCTGTACAAAATCTCTCCACTTTATCTGAGCTTCTGTCTCCCTTCCAGCATGTGCCATAATTCCGCAAAGGAAGCTTTGGTCAACCCAGCTTAAATTTGGAAAATCTCCTGGGGGCTGTGGTGGTTATTTCAAACTATTGTTAATTAATAAAATCTTGCATGCCATGATAATGGCATTTTTTAAACTTGTAATTGCTCAGATATCTCAGATAGACCCAGATTGGGTCAAACCACAATCATCCTTACTGTTGCTCTCATCTTGCTAGTTACAGATCATCCTGACTCTTACGAATAGCAAGCTTTATGCCAGGCACCTCTTTTGGAAGCCCTTAGATTGGATGGAACAGCACTGTGAGAAGAAATATCCATCTGGTTCAGTTCCAAGCCAGGAGGAAGGCACTGGAAATAAACTAGAGACTGGAGACTGATTGGAAAGTGGGTCCATTTAGTGATGAAGCAGAACCATCAAGCACATGTGATTCTGGGCAGCAGAGTTGAGAGTGAGGGGTTTTTATACCTTCTTTGAGCTTTGCACTTAAGCTTCCTGTTCCTGTGCAAGAACATTTATTCTATTGGCTGTTGTCAGATTCCTATGGGCTCATGTAGGGGTTATGTAGGGGTCATAGCTGGCTCTATAGGCAAAAGAGGAAATACAAATCCTAGGTGTTTGTCTGAGCTAAGTTTGGTTGAAGTTTGGACTGCTCTGAGGGTAATGCAATAATTCCTATTGTGGCTTAACAGCTTTGCCCTGTGTCGGATCTTGAGTGAGGGTATTTATTTATGAATAGAGCTGTCTAGATACTTGTCTTCTTTCAATAAGCTCTTTATCTCTTAAGTGCTGATGTCTGCTGTAGCCTATTAAGAAAAGGTGGGAGCTGCTTTCTGCCTCAAAAAAAACAAGTTTCTCCATTTCTCATTTAGGGAAATATAATATTCTGCCTTTTTAATATTTCCTAAAATATTTCATTCTTCTGGGAGGGGGGTTTCCACAGCACTGAACAGTAAGACAAGAGCAAGGTGGGATCAGTCCTGTTAAATCAACTCTATGCAATTTCAAAATAGTTCCTGGCTCCATAATATAAAGCTAGAAGTCATTAGATCACAATACTAGGCTGACTTTGTCTAGGCTTGGAAGCTAAGCAGGATTGGGCCTTGTTTAGTGCTTGGATGGAAGTCCATCAAAAAAGACCACAGCTAAAGGCTAGAGAGAAAAGTTGAAAAAAGCATTCCAGAAGCAGACAGTGATGGTTACTCTCCTGTTGTTGCAAGAAAAAAATAATACATGGTTGTGTCCATAAATCTCTGGCAATTGATTTTATCTTAATATCAATGTATAGTTCCTCTATAAATGTGGGTTTCTGCTAATCCATTTACTTTGAAATACTATCTGTCCTGAGATCCACAGGGCAGTTTGTCTGATTAATTGGTGTGTGGTTGGTGTATGATTCTGTATGGTATAATACAGAGAGATGTGAAGCAAAGAAACATTGCATCTCATTGGTAAAATGCTGCTATTCCAGCTAGAAGAACAATGGCAACATTGACCACCATACCATACCACCTTATCCCAGCCGAAGGCACCCACTTACCCTTTGTCAATGGCATGTCTATATTACTTCATTTTGGTTTCATTGTCAGCCCATTGGTAAGGCAGCCTGACCATCGCTTTACAGAATCTGGTATGGAAGTGGTGTTTGCCATGCTACACCAAGACATTCAACATAGATACTTTAGGGTGCACAGAGGAGATGGCTTGAGATGACACCATTGGGGTCAGGGATTTGCTTAGCTCCAATTGGTCCAGCAAGTCTGCTGTGGAATCAGCCTCTTTTGTCTGGGCTTTAGGGATTTTAGGATAGTGTTCCTGGAGTATATGTGCAATTCCCCATCACATACTGTCTACTATGGTGGCTTTTCCTGTAGACATTTGAACTTCAACCACTGCTCATTGTTCTCGCCATGTGATGCAGCATATGAAGGACAGCAGCATAGCATTGTACTGTTCCAGTTGCAAAGTTAGAGCAGACTGAAGGGGAAGGGGAGGGCAGCAAAATTTAAAGCAGCAGGAATCCCTCCTGGTTCTGGGACATCAAAGTAGCTAGGTGCACAAGCTCCTTCTGAGATGAAGAGAGCCCTTCAAGCTATAATCAAATTCGTTTTAGTTTAGCAACACCCAAGATATCATGTTTGCCAAAAGGCTTGTATCTGACAAGAGGCAATTGTGGAAATGAAATTGTGCAACTGCATTTTAAGTTACACAAACCTGGAAGTCTTAAACTGAATTTGTCATATTTAAAGCTTAAAGAACCCAATTCCATATGACTGGCAACTATGAAGTAGCTTACAGCATGTGGATCTGTTTTCTGCTCATTTCCCTGCAAGGTGTACTTCTATTCTTGTTGGTTTAAGGCATAGAAAACAAATTCCAGATTCTATTTCCAGAGAGGAAATATATATTGAGCAATATATATATATTGCTCTTCAGGTACCTGTATGTAAATGTGTAACCTAATAACTTTCCCAGACTATTCTTAAATAATAACATTCTCATTTCCTTCCACCCCATTCGTTTCTAGTTCCCTATTCATAATCATTGTTCTTCACTGAACCTCTTCTATTTTAAGTTGGTCTTAAATGTGGTGTCCAGAACTTGGGATATTTTTCAAAGTGGGGCTGGCCAAATGCAGTGCAGAAAAGCCATAGGATTGAACCACAGGTACCCTATTTTCTCTCCAGTTTGGGAAGGTACCACTGAGCAGAGTTCTTGGGAGTGCAATTTTTAGCCAAATATGAATCCGCTTAATTATTATGCCATCTAACCCACACTTAACTAGTTTGCCAAGCTGTTCAGAATGGGCCTCTTAGAAATGCTTAGCATGGTAAAGGAGAGGCCTACTCAGCATTCCAAAAGCTTTTAATTCCACCCTACCCTTAATACTTGCTGAGATCAACAGCACAAGGTTATGTAAGACAAAGCTCAAATTAAGAAAACACAGGATCCTGAACCAAAATGTGGGGTGTTGTGTGATTTTATTGGACAGCGGGTGTCTATGTAGGTTAAAAAGTTATGAACTGTTAATTGCCCAATTCCGATGTATGTATTTAGTTATAGGCTTTGAGATTGGCACCACACCCCTGGTGTAGGATCTGAACTGGAATAATTTAGCCTCAGCTAGTTTCCAGGCAGTGATTAAATAATACAAATTAAAAACATTTAAAAAAGCTCACTTTCCCCTGAAGCCTCCCTTAATATTGAATGAGGAAGGTTCCCAACTAAATCAAGAACTCAGATTGATTTTAAATGGTAGACTCACCTGGCCTAGTTAGCTAGACAACAGACCCTTAAACCCTGAAATAGGTATTTGATTCTGGGGAAACTGTTTTTGAGCTGGCTGAACTAGAAAAATGAGACTGTGGAAGCAGCCCAGGAAATTTGAGACAATTGTTTTGTAGTTCACCCCTGTTCTCTGGTCTTTCTCATCTATATAGTTGTAGTTTGGTGCACTATTTTGGCTTCAAAGAGGAAAAGGTGTCTCTTAGACTATGTGGGGTGCTATACTCTTAAAATCAAATTTCCATAGAGAAGTAGAAATCTCTCCTTTAAAGAAAAAGGTGCTCCTAAGAGGTCCACTGAGTAGAAATCAAACATGGAGATTGTACAGAAAGTCTGAAGAACTTGTAAATCAACTATTTTATTATAAACAAAAACAAAACTTCAAGTCTCATATTAGGAGAAATTCTTTTTCAGCACATAAAATATGGAAACATTAGAAATGGAAAAGCAAAGACCTCACCCAAACTTCAAGGGCCTTGGAGCTTAAACAATTCACATTAACTTTCACACCAACTATTTAGGTATTCTGCTTTTCAGTTTAAAAGGAGAGAGGCAATAAACTTGCTTGCCGGTTGCATTCTGGTGGTTTGATAATACCATCTTATTAGGATATTGCCAGCAAGTGTTAAAATATTAAATTAATGCTACAAATTGTTAGTTATATTAGAAGACAGATATGCAAGAAAATTTTGTCCAAATAGTAAACAGAAATACAGTGATGTAGATATCAGACCTGAAGCCATGGAAAAGTTAAGTCACAACTCCTTTCCAGGTTAGGGCAGGGAGAAGAGGCTGATCTATTAGTTTAAGACAAAGTCGTTCATTACCAGGCCTGTTTAATTTCAAACATCTTATGGCAAGTTCACGACGTGCCATCAGATGAACCTTTTGGGATCTTTGTCCACTATGCCATTGACATAAAAAGTGAAGGCTGCTGCAAAAGAAAATCCACCCCTTAAGATTACTTTTACTGATCTCAGGTTCCTACAAATGTCAGAAACATTGTCTGCACCTCTGCTTGTCTAACAGCATCTAACCAAACCATCACCTTTAAATTTATACTGATAAACCCCTAAACCAAGAGCCATAAAGCCCATGCATTATTGTTAGCTAAGTGAGAGACTTTACTGATTTAATTTAGAATCTTTGCTGTATGCCAGCATTCTCAACCTTTTTAACATTTTAAGGTGTGTGGACTTCTACTCCAAGAATTCCTAACAAGCATCTTAAAATGAGCAAGTTTGAGAAACACTGTTATATATAATCACTGCTTTCCTTTGTCCCCGTTTTCCTCTTTTCTGTTGTTTTGCTATTGAAAAAAGGGAAATTCTCACTAAATCTTTCTCATTTTCAAGTTTTTTGTACAGCCATATTCCCTCATGTAATTTGAACACTTTTTTTCATATTTTATACGCTAGCCACTTCCATGGTTTGCCAACTCAGTTTTTTGCTTTATATAACTCATTTTTATTTCCATTTTTCTTACTTTTAACAGGTAATTGCCATTGTAATAATTTGATTTATTGAAAAACAACTTCTCTGGAGATTTCTTTAGTTCCTATTTTCTATGTCATTCAAAATAAGTTTTTCATTTCTTCTTAAGTTCATTATTGTGTTGTATAAAATAAAATAACCTCCAATAAAAACTTTGCTTGCATCCTATTCTTAAATCAATGCCTTTATTTTCAAAAAAACATTTTCTTTTTAAAAACCTCCACTATTGCTTCTACTACTGCAAGTAATCCATAATGAAACTGAATGTTGTTGTTTTTTTTAAATTGTAACAGCTGGTTCAGTATCATCCTTATCATTTCCCTGTTTCAACCTTCTGATGAGGTTTCTGTGTAGTCTTCTCTGACATCTATTTGACTGTCCTCCAATTCTTCTTTGAATTTTTCTAGAAATTCCCTCACCTTCTGGACAGCATTTAGTCATAACCACTGCTGTTTGAAAGTAAAAACCACTCCTAGTTGCTCTCACTGGGGTCTTTTTCTGCTTTAATCTTAATCTAAAAAACCCTTTTTTTCTTTTAAGCAAAATTATAATAGGAATTTTTTAAGAACCATATCTTTATTATTTATCTTCAATCTTGTATTAAAATGTAGCCATAGAACTTGATCCCATGTCATCTTCCTGACAAAGTGCACCAAAACACCAGGACAAAGTGCACCTTGGAGTATTTCTTTTCTTGCAAATTTATATATTTCATTAAGTTCTGCATCAGTATCCTCTTCTTCCCATCCCAAAAAATTTCCAAAGCTTTAATAATCTTTTCTCTAGCTTCTTCATCAGAATCCTCTGGAATTGCTCTAAATCTCAGATAAAATTCCTTCTCTCTCAATTCCAATAGAGCTAGAGTATTTATCTTTCCAAATATTTCTTCTATAGAATTTTTCATTTTGTTAACTTCTTTAATCGCCTCTTTCTTCTTTACAAGTCTTTCATCCGTGTTTTTTTTTCTTCAAAAGCCATAAAAGAAGATTCTGGTGAGGATTTATGGTGAACTAGATGTCCCTGAAGGACTTGGGACAGCAATGCAGGAAAAATATGCAACCAGATCAATAGAGATCAGCAGACACAGTATTTCTGGATATTGTGAGATCCCGGGCTTGCACTCTGACAGCTTCTCCTTTTTTTTTTGTGGTTGGATCATGAGGCATTTCAACCACAACCATAATTGTAGCCAACTGTACAGTGTCTCATTTCTTAACCACTTTGGGATATATGGTAATTAATTTAGAGTTAAAGAAAAATTTTCTAAGTTCCAGGATAAGATTCCACTTGGTGAGTTACAATTATTTCCAGATTACAAAGGAATAAAGAAGAGATTTTAAGAACTTATTTTTTTGGTAAAAAGCTTAATAAGGAATCAGTATAAGAAAGTTTGAAACAGATAAAAGGGACATTTATTTTGAAATATTATTTTTTTGTGTGAAAGTGCTTTTGAACAAATTAGAATTAAATTAGACAAATGAACCAGACCTTCATGGGAATGTTTTTTGTTTATTATTAACGAGTGCAGATAATTGGCGGATTTTACAAAACAAAAGATAATGGTAATATGAGCCAGACTGTGATGCTGATTGTAACTATGATGATATTGATTGTGATGATGCTTACTGTAACTATGGAGTGCCATTAGAGATGAAAATATTAAAGGCACAGGAAGACAAAAGAGAAAGAAAAGGGGAAGCTTGCCTTTTCTTTTCCCCTTGTTTAAGACACTTTCCTTTTTGGATTATAATATTATAATGACAATCAGAAAAGTGGTGAGAATGGAGGGGAGGAGGGGATTGCTAGAGCTACCTATAGGGAAAAGAATTACAGCAGATTTGGTTCAGAAAATGGTTCAGGAATTGAGAAATAAATTAGCTGAATCACTTGATGCTAAACTGACTAAAGCACTTGAGAACAGAAATGATCTACTACTACATTATCAGCAAGCATGCAACATACAATTCATTCTTTTGCACATAAAAAAGCTTCAGATACAAAAAAACCTTTAGTGCATACATTTTTTAAAATCTTTGAGCATGTTCTTAACCAGATGCACTTCACTGCTATAGTGATCAGCATCTTTACATGACATCCCCATCTTGCCATCTCAGAATCCTGCAGATAAGTCTTGATAAGGACAAGCATCAATGATAGGACATTGAGGAAGGGAGCGCCAATTGCCTAGCACCAATTAGAAATATCAACCACTACTACAGGACTGATCTGTAAAATTATGTGTCCCATATAAAATGATCTTATCTTCTGCCTTCCCATTCAGTATACACATTTTCTCAATTTCTAATAGTTTTCAGAACTGCTATGTAGAAGTCCAACTTCTAATTTTCTACCAGAAAAAGAAGAGAGCTTCAACAGCACCAGAGTGAAGGAGAAGGGAAATGACTATAAGCCAATCATGAGTTGTTACTCATTCTAAGAAAGGAAGTTTCTACTTTGGTACCAGTCTGTCCTTTCAATCCTCCTAAATCCTCTTCCAACCAAGAACGCATGGATTGGGATGTTTTATCAGTTGCTAAGGAGAGACACAGAAAACAGAGGAGAAAGAAACTTTTGCAGATGAGTGGAAAAGACATAGAAAAGCAGCCTCCAAGGTCAGGGAGGGACAGGACGGGGGGACAGGGAGAGTTTTGCCATATGCCTTGAATATATTGTTTCAAAAGACAATACTGGAATGAGTTAGTCACCCATTTAAGCATCCTGAACACATTGCTTGGTAGTTATGTGGCTGTGCAAAACATTTGAAAGGGGGCTTTGCAAAATGAGTGAATTATCCACTCTCAAAGCATGAAGCAGCTGCAATACAGCTTAGTTTGGCTGTTCTGAGGGGCAACCCTGATTGTTCACATCTAATGTATGCACAGAAAGCCCATCTCATTCAACTATCAGCCAAGCAAAGCAGCTGTGTATACACACACCTGAGCAGAGAACCAGGAAAAGCCTTCAAAACAGCAGCACCTGGCCTTTCAGAGGACACAGCTGCTTTAATGTTTCACTTGTGCCAATGCACTTTGCGAAGCCCCCTCCCCGGTTTCATGCTTTGCACAGTCCTAATAGCTAGTAAACAGATCAAATATATGACTAGATTGTTGGAAAAAGGAGAAAAGAAAGGTCAGGGAAACCGATTTTCAGCCAGTCTTGTGGCTTCCATCACCAGTCCGAATTTTTCGAGCCAAGATGGTCCCCTTGGCCACTTTCTTGCAGTTATTGGCCAAGCCAAGAAAGCACATAAGATCAATAAAACCAGTAGTGAAATTCCACCGCCAGCCATATTCACTTGTTGAGTAATCAAAGGGGAAAGTATGATGGTAATTATGGAAGCCTTCCCCTAAAAAGAGAAAGAGAAAGAGAAAAACAAAAAGGAAATGGTAAGAAACAAAGCCCATTTTCCCCTCATTTCCCTAGGAGAAGCCTTTGGGAAGTAGCCAACTCTGCTCAGTGTTCCCATTCTTGTGACATAGGAAATGCATTTATCTGAAACCGGAATATATTACAGCTTCCTGCATTGTAGTCCTTTATTTTATATTTATTCATAACATTTACTAGCTCCTCTTCATTATAAAATGCTGCTAAAACCAGGGGAGTAACATCACAAACCATTTAAAAGTAAAGCAAAACAAAAGATAACCACAGCACCAACTCATCCAAAACCCTGGGCAGACAAGGAAGATGGTGGTTTGTGTGAAAAGCTTACACTTCTGATCAGAGAGAGTTTTGCAATTGGGAAAGTTGTCTCTTGTTTTCCCGGAAGAAAGCAAACCCAAGGCAGCACCACCAAGAGGGCAGTGTTGAGATGGGAGCAAAGGGTTTTCTGGTTTCCTTATCACCATCTTAGGCCTTCCTGAGATTTGCACCAGTGATACCCTTCTACTGTTGCATCTATTGTTGCCTTACTGCCACCATTAACTTTAACTAATTAACTAAGCATTAACACAGATTTAAACAGCTCATCTTTTATGCATAGCACCACAGAACTAACTGGGTTAAACATGATTCCTTTTCAGTCAGTTTTAAGTAGTGATTTACTATTGGAATTATTATTAGAACATAGAACCATAGGGCTGGAAGGAACCTCAGATGTCTTCTAGTCCACCTCCTGCTCAAGGCAGGAGACCTTATACCATACTGGTCAAATGGTTGGTCCAGTCTATTCTTGAAAACTCCAGTGATTGAGCACCCAGAACTCCAGGAGGCAAGCTGTTCCATTGGTTAATTGTTCTGTCAGAAAATTTCTCCTTATTTCTAGATTGGATCTCTTTAACAATCTTCTACCCATTACTTCTTGTCCTGCCCTCATTGAAAGCAAGATTTCCATTGCCGGATTTACATATGTTCACAACAAAATTTTGATATCAAATCTGTTTGTTTCTTTTAAAAAAAATCCAAAGTCAGGAAACCTCTAGCCCATAAATCATCATTTCCTCTGTTTCCAGGGAAAAGCTCCCTACTCCCTAACCTCAGATAAGTAACTGATGGTGGGGGGCAGGGCCTGTTATCTGAAAGCTTTCTAAAAGCCTCTATTTCTATCAGCGGAAGCTGTTTTACAATCGAATTCCCCCTGGATGATGCTGAGAAAAAAGGAGCTATGTCTACCTTCTTTGAAAAACATCTCACAACATCCAAGGATCATTGTGGCACTAAAGACTGCTTGAAGGCCAGTTGCTGCACATCAGAAGGGAATTTTCAAAGGGGATGAGAGGGAGGAAGAAAGCTCTTGCTGTGTTACCATCCCTGTTCTTCCCAATGCTTGAGAAAAAAAATTCAATCCAATATTTTATTTTGGGGGTGGCAAAACCAGTGTCTTAAATCTAGATAAGCTTTTTAAGGCTCTCCTTTTAGCTTTTAAGACAACCCCACCTTGAATTGGATCCTTTTTTTCTTGTTTCTTGCTGGAACAGACTTAAGCTGCTTAAGCCACTCATTTCAGCATAGAAGCCAGCCTGCCTATTCCAAGGACATGAAGTCCCTTGGCCTAAGTGAAATGCTGAACAAGAATGACTTGAAAAGGCTGTAAACGGAACAGCTGATCTTCTGCAATAATGTCATCTACCCATCCTTCATACTAAAACAGGACTTTAACATATCATCCACAGGCAGGATTCAGATCTGTATTTCCAATCTGGGGAAAATCATAATCTTTCTCTCGGTTCCTTTGGACAAAGGCTCTGCAGGTGAAAAAAGCCCTTGGTCGCAATGGAGTCTTTTAAAAATCTGCCACTGTATGGGAGAAGGCTGAACTATCCAAGCAAGCAGGGGAAGGAAGGATTATGTCTTTTCCATCCCTTCTAGAGTGGTCTTGATCTGCATTAGGTCCCTGATGGAGAATAAATTAAAACGAGAGCTAAAGCACACAATCTATCCCATCTCGTGGCACCTGGCAGGCTTCTTACACCGTACATACCCAAAGCTCCAAAGACCACAAAGTGACTTTCTCTGGGGTTGATGTGGCGATCATATGGTCGATTGCCATACATGTGTGCCACACTGTTCACCAGCCAACTGGCATTGAGGGTTGACGTGTAGCGGAGAATAGTCAACAGGAAGCTGATGAGAAAGGTTTCTCCCCAATAATACCAAGGAACAAAGGAAGGAAGCACGAAGCACATGAGTACCACCGAGGTCTTGTAATGCCTGAGAAAGAAAAATGATGTATTATATCAAACTATGAAGCAGCATGGTCATCATAGCAGCACTCTAATTTCTACATTTTCAGTTCAGAAACTATTTGTGATACTGCTCTGGATGCAAAAATCAGCATCTACTAGCACTTTTCCAATTAACAAATTTTATTAAAAGGCTTTCATGCTACCAGATTTCTGATTATTTTTTTTTGCTTTCCTTTCCAAGACTGATAAGTTTCATTCAAAAGCAGTGAATGTTCAAGTTCAAAATTATGACTGTAAATAATCTGAAACCCTGTCCTTTGACTCATGAAGTTGAACACTGTCATAATTGTTGAACATTCTGGAAATTATAGGTTCAGTTTCGGTTGATCACTTTCTAAACTGATAAATTATCTTGATGTATATACAATTCTGATATACTGTAGGAAATGGAAGATAATATGCAACAAATAAAAATAATAATTCAACAGAAGAATTATAATGGCTCAGACATTTTAGTCTCTAGCCAAGCAATAAATATTTGTGCTCAATTACCAATTCAACAGCAGACAGCAATTGCAGCAGATGAAAAGAATTCAGCTGACATTATAATTTAGTCACTGCCAAGCGCTTTTCCCAGATCCCTTTCAGTTCCTATGCCTGCAATAACCCCTTGCTCACCTCCTCTGGAACATCACAACTTGGTCAGCTTTCAGGTCAGACAAGTCTAGCTTCTGTCCTTTTTCGATGACATCTGGGTGTTTGCGGACCAACAACCAGCCAATATGAGCAAAGAAAAAGCCCCGTTTTGCATTGTGGGGATCTGCATCAGTCTCAGAGAATTTGTGGTGCACACGGTGGTCTCTGGCCCACTCATAAATATCATTCTAAATGAAGCACAAAAATAATAATTTGAACAATGTTTAAAAGTGGAATGTTCTTAAGATTTACTCCCTGCCTATCCCTAAGAAATAAGGAAAAATATGTTGATTAATTCTTTACTCTAGGGTAAGCAAAAAGTATCTTGGTTTTTAATTTTTAACTTTTTATTGTATTGGAAGCTGCCCAAAGCCGCTGTATAGTGACATAGGTGACACAGAAATCCAGTGAATAATTTGCATTTGACCAAGTCACAGGATGATGTTGGCTACCTGAGAGTTGGTGACATTTGAGACAGCAATGGCTGGAAGTCTTCGGCAGCCATGTTTTGTTCACATACTCAGACAAAATGTGTTGAAGATTGGCATGAATTTTGATGGAATGTAAATGATAGCTTATAGTTAGCCCTGAGCCTAAATTAATTAAAAACTGAGTGAGCAAAACAAAATGCAAACTAGAAACTTGTTTATAACAATACAGGAGGAAGTTTTCATATTCTGCATGGATGTCAAGTTCTGTATGGAATTCCAGGGTCATGCAGCTATGTTCTGCCATACTTCCTACCTGAAAAGCCATGGAGTTGATTATGGCCAAGAAAATTCGAAGGGGTACAGTAGCTTTGTAAGACCGGTGACTCCAAAGCCGATGTGCTCCAGCTGTAACTCCAAGACCACCCAAGGTGAAGCACAAAACAACTGTAAAAGAAAAAGGGGGCAGGGGAAACTGTCAAGAGGGTGTAATTGATATCTTAGTAAAACTCAGGTATAGCTTCCATCACCCCAGAAAGACCAAATTAAAAAAACTTTCTTCAAGATTTAAAATATATATATATTTCAGATGGAAGAGATTTCTGTTCAGCTAACTAACAATGCAACTTGGAAACTATCCCCTCTAGTGCACAGTTGTCTACATTCTTTCTAGATTCACTTTCACTGCAAAATCATTTAAGATTTTCATATTCCTTGTGTAGAATTAGATGTCTTCTGTCACAGATATTTAGAAATAAGTCCATTATCTATGGAACTCTTAAGACTCTGAACTATATGACTATCATGAGCTATATGATTGAATGTTGCTTTGATACCACAATTAATTATCCCATTCCAAACCACTTTTCATTAGATTATCATGCTAACTCCTGCAAAGCACTCATGCCAAAGACAAAATTCAAAACATTAAGCCTAGTAATTCCTTAAGCGGGTTCAGATTTACTCTTGCATAAATCACTTTAATGCAGTCAGGTGGCTTTTGGGGATTTTTGTTTGTTTGTTTGTTTGTTTTGGCTCACAAGACATCCTATCTATTCAACTCAGCAGAAAGAAGGGTGGAAGTATGTGGATCCTGACAATTTTAACTGCATCTCTTTCCTCACTAGGCTTGGCCTGGAAAGTTTTGGAGTAATCCTGCAAAAGCTAAGATGAAGACAGGCTAGAATCTAATTCACCATCCGATGCCTTTCTTTCAAATGAATACTGCAAACTTAAATGGATGCTACCTTAGTTGAACTACCTTAAGAACTGAGGGATAGGAGCAAAGCCTTCTTTCACACATCACAATCCTCCTCTACTCATGATCACTTGGAAAGAGGGGAACACCTTTCAAGGCTTGTGTAAGTTGTCTTTCAATATTCTGTAGGAAAATTGAGTGCTAATGATTCATAAATAGGAAACACTGGGAATAGAATTCTAGATAATCCTGGTCTTGCTACCCAAGCAAGCTGCAGATGTCAATCAAGAAAGCCTTCATTTGACCTTACTACTTTGGGGAACCATTGAGCAAATGGACATGCAAGTCTGAGCACTGGATTTCAGCTGCAGCTATTTTTTATGAGCCTGAACATTACATTAATCCCACTGGTTTGAAAATAAGCAAAAAGATTTGGCTAAGAAAAAAAGAGAATCGGGCATTATAATCAGCAACAACTCCAGTGTTCCTTTCCTGCACAACTTCCCAAGATTACACATTTTTCCAGCCTCACACAGTTGAGTAAATATTGAAACATGCAAATTAGTTAATTTATAAAGAAATGCTTAATTAGCAATATTTCTAATTACATCTGAATACTGAATTAAATAATGTGGAATTTTAAAAGCAAAAAGTTCCAAAGCTTCCTGTTGCCAAAAGTCATTGACACAACAAACTGAAAACACCTATTTGTAAGTTTTTACAAGACTTTATTCCAACCTATCCCACAAAAAACAGTTGTGCAGAACAAATAAATGGAAAAGAAGAAGGAATCATCAGCAGTTCTCAGAATATATCCATACAAATAAAACAGATTGATTTAACAAGATGCAGTTCAATGGGGAGACAATTGAAGGCCATGCACTTAAGCAAGAAAAACCAAATGCATTGGTATAGAATAGGTGGTGCCAGGCTCAACAGTAGTAAGATCTATGAAAAAGAACTAAATGTCCTACCGGCCCATCATTTAAATATGAGCCAGCAATGTACCACAGTTGCCAAAAGAGCCAGTGCAATCCTAGGCTGCATCAATATCATGAGAAATGATAGTATTTTATACTGCATTAGTGAGGCCACACTTGAAATACTGCATCCAGTTCTAATCACCACGACACAAAAATCACTGTAACAAAGGGGCCATTTATACATCTGTTGCTGAGAGAAAGTATACAAATCTAGGCTATCTTCAAGCCCCAGTTGGCTCTTTAGGATCATCATCAAGAAAATATCTAATAACTAGATGAGAGCTACTCAAAAGCAAAATAGTAGGTGGCCAGATTTCCCATTTCAAAATGAAGATTCCCTGAATATATTACCCTTTCATTACTTTATTATTCTCAAAGACAGAGGCAGACTGCATATGGATGTGAGTAATATGGAGACACACCTGAATTGATGATAGCCATTTCTGGTTGCTTTTCAAAGCTCTTCCAGGAAAAGACATTATACTTGCCATTATTTCCAGCAATGATTACATAGGATATTCCCAGAGCTAGTTTCCTAGTGTGTTCTCAGATTCATTCCTGATAAACTGAAATGATGCCACTGGGGTATCTTTTATCTTCCCAGAGGAAACATTTAGTAAGACAATCTGTATCATATGGCACCTTGAAAATGAACCAGATGTCACTCTTGCAGCACATTTTTCAGGGAAATGACTTAGAACTGCATCTTGTTCATTTCAAAAGGTCTTTTGTAAGAACTCAACCTCCTTTATAGGAAAAAAAGAGTGCTACATAAATAGGAAGTAAAAAGAAGAACATTTGATTGGGCTATTATTCCAAAATCTTGCCTATATCTTAGAAGTCAACCTTTGAGTAGAAAATTGTTGCCCTAAATTCCATTCTGAGCATATTGGCCATGATTCCCTCTCAGCAATCCGTATTGGATTTTTAAATATTCGCCAAATCTTGTGGTATGTTTTCATAGTCAAATTCTTTGTACTTCGTATCAAGTACAATGTGGTGAAATGGTCAGCTATTGTAGTGGAAGAAGGGATAATGGATGCTCAATTATGAGTACTAGCTCCAGTGACTATACATCCTTTATTATAAAGGGCAGCCCTTTATTTCAGAAAACTGTTTTTTCAGATTTTGCTCTTGAATTCTAGGCACAGTTATAAACACATATTTTATCCTTATGAACCTCTTTCAGATTTGCCTGTGTCAGGTTTGTCCTTTCTTTTTTCCATGAAATATGGTCATTATAGTATTAAACCCTGATGAAGACATCAGAAAGAATGGAGGATCAGAAAGAGGAACAGCCATAATTTTTTGGGGGGAGGGGGGAAGCACAGATATTTTGGAAATGTATGTAAGTCTCGGAGAAGTCTACAGATGCTATGTTTGCACACGGTGCAGACAGCAGGTGAGCAAAAGACCCCGTTTGGAAGATTGAGTTGAGGTTTAAAAACTAAAACAAAGATACATGGGTGAAACTTTTGCTCAAGGATCTCCCTCTTCCTCCAGCCGGCAAGGGCTACTCCCTCCAATCAATCCTTTCTCCTCTCAATATGTCTGTCTTTCTATTCCATACACACATTAAAAACACAGCATGCTTTGTCCCTTCCCTCTCCTTGCAATGCCTGCCAGTGTCTGCATTCCACTCCTGCTCTGATGTTGCATTCTTTCTCTGCCTGGTGAATTCTCTAATTCGCCATTCCCCCCTTCTCCCCTGTTCCTTGACACCCCTAAATGCAGCCTCTTCCTCTTTCATCTCCTCCTAAGTTACTTCCATTGCTCTGTCAATTTCTTCAATATAGTTTCCTTCTCCTAATCTCTACTTTTATCAAGTAATGGAAAATACCAGCTTTGGCCACTTTTTGCTTTTACTTCTCAAGGATGTTTCTTGATCCATCTGCCTCTTAGAAGCAAATCAAAAATATGATTGCCAAACTGTTGGCCACCTGGATTGCCTCTTGATCAGAAATATTCAGGTTTCAAATATTCAAAGCACAGAGTCATTTTGCATGGATACAGTTATGACTATGGGTCTCTGCTGGCTGTTTTTAATGCACGTCAACAAAGCTCAAACTTGGAGTAGCCAAAGAAAAAAGAACCAGCCTTAACTGAATGTTCAATTGTTCTTGCCAGTGATAAGAAATTATAAAGGTGAAAATAGATAGGCTGACATGTGGCTTTCTACCTAGCCCTGTATTTAGAACGTTATATGGAGTCAAAGAAGGTTGTAATTAAGATATTCTATACCATTATGACTGTTTTAATTTCTACTTCTCTAGTAAATTCATTTCTCAATTTGAACTGGCTTTTGTGCAATTGTTCAAACACTTAATTAGATGGAATTTCTTCAGTTGGTTCATGTGCTATTCGCTCCTATCCAATGCACCCCCTGCCACCCTCCCTGTACTTTGATCTTCAGGGGACAAAATGAAAAAGTGGGGGTGGGGGACTCAAAAAGCCCTGGAAGGTTTTCTTCAACTCCATCTCACATGGGTTGTACCTCTTCCATCTGGACTGGCTTTCATCAGAACATGCCCTTATACCTGCCCCCCTTCTGCTTTTAGGCAAAGAGCCAACGCATTCCCTCCTTAGCTATCCTTTTTAAAATCTGAATAAATTAATTAGCATTACTAGTTATATTTACTGTTTGCCTATTGACTATATGACATATTAAACTGCTAGATATAAAATGAAAAATGTATATATTATAACCATCTTCATATGTAGTTATGTATTTATTTATACAAATATTTGTACGCCACCTACACTCCACACTGTTGGGAGACTGCACATCTCACTAGTGAGAAATACCATATTTGCATTTTAGACAACCTCCATTCAACATCAGATCATTTAAAAACTGCCCTCTGAAAACATGGAGTACAAAGCTCTGAGTGGAGAGGAACAACATCATGGACAGCAAGTCTTTTCTTTGTCCCCTCCCTCAACCAACACTTTCCCCAACCAACACAACTTTATCAAACTTGGGCAAAGCACTTCTCCATTGAGACATTTTAGGGAGCAGGTTTTCAAAAATGATTTTTAAAAGGCAAATCACAAACATTTACACCTCTATTTTAGTCTCCGACCACCTTCTGAAGAACTTAGGAATGGTTTATCAGCTGGGAAACAGTATTTCATGAATCATTTAACTACCTTTGTTATCCTAGGAAGGATGCTGGATACTTCCCAGAATCATCCCTGAGTATTCTATTCTGAATGCCTGATTTCTTGCAGTGAATTCTGAAGGAAATATGAATCAAATCACTGGAATGTCTGCTTGGTTGTTGACTATACTTAAGGCCCTCCAGATGTTGATAACATTATATCCAAGAAGTATGGGGAAACAGTAGTTTATGCTATGGTCCATATTGATCAGCAGGCATTATTCAAGGTCCCATTCTTAAATACTACATAGGCGGCCTAGTTCTCTTGCACATAGCAAAATCCAATGTCCTTCTAAAGCGCTGAATATTTCTTACAAAGTTGGATGCTTTTTGAATTCAGAGCATTCATATGGCTGCCCAGAACAAACCGTTTCTAAATTCATATGGCTGTGACCCTCCCTCAGGATATTGGGGAGATGTTCAGAACTCAGAAGAGAGGGAAGTAACTAACTGAAAACAGCAGAAGCCTATGTACCAAAGACAATAAATTGACCCATTTTTAGACAACCATTTGTCCAGGATGGTATAAAAACTCCTGCTTTGGGCTGGCAGATGGACTAGAAGACTTCCAAGGTCCCTTAGAGTCCTATGATTCTATGAGTCTTCCAAGGTAAATAAGAGAAGTTTTAGCTTACCCCACACCAAAGTGAGTAGCTTTGCAGAAGGTATGAACCAGATGGCATACAGAGCAGTTAGATGGAGAAGAGACATGAGAATGATGTTCCTCCAGACGTATCTTTTTGCAGGCTTAGGACCCTCTTTCTCACGATAAGTCTCATCAAAAATGTCATCTGTCATCTCTCTTTCTGAACCCATTTGCTCATAAGTGGGATGGACTTTTTCCGAATGAGCTACACCATTCTGGGTAATGTGAGTAAAGGCAGGCATGGTAGAAAAGTCTGGAGTAATCTGGCATATAAAGAAAACAAACAAAGTTACACACAAAATCCTGCGTTGACCAAAACCCAATAACGTCTTCCTCTTTTCTAGGTTCTTCATTTAAACTCTTAAAAGTTGGCGCTTGTCTACAAAGCAATGAAATGCTTGCATCTTATATGGTATGACTAGGCAAGGATGGGCCAATTTGTGATCTGTTAAATACAACTCTAAAGGGCACTGTTTATAACTTACACAGTTTGCTAGATACCCAATTGTAATTGCAACTAATGCTCCATAGGATAAAAAGTTTGAGCATGCAAGCAGAAATGCTCTTGTTCCTTAGCCAAATATTGAAATATTGTCAAGAGCGGAATCAATAACAGATTTCACTTATCGTTCCATGCATTTCACTTATTTGGTGCATATATATAGTTATTAGACAGTGAGATGGGTGGCATATAAATTTATATAATTAATTATATGCACAAGAAGGTAGAATGCAAGTTTCAAATGAATAATTATATACTTTTGTACCAAGAGGTCTGGACAATGTAGGTCTTCACCTTTTCTATGCAGAATGACTATATGGTATACATTTGTAGCAGCTAAATATCCACAAATCTGAAATGCAATATTTTAACTCCAGGTTTGCTCCTTAACACGCATAGCAGAAATCAAATCTAAGGCATAAAGAAACTGAAGAAGCAAATCCCACTGAAATCAATGCAATTTTCTTCTGGGCCACATTGTAGTTTTATTTATTAAAGTTGTGTGCATGTTGCAGCAAAGAAATTCAAATAGTATATCTTCAGTAATATACATCAGCCTCCTTTTAATTTAACTAGGAGTTGGCCAGTTATGTAATAGTATTTACTTGGCTTAGTTTATAATCCACAAGTTGAGCTGGGTCTGGGTTTATCAAAGTGATAAACACTTGGCTGGGAATTATGGTGCCATGATTTCCAGGAAGTGCAGTACTAAGATGGATGGACTTTATAAGTCCAGTGATGGTTGCATAATTGGAATATCTGATGGGTCTTAATTGGGATCAATCAAGCCAGATAAGGAAGGAGAAAAACAAGTCAAAGAAAATCCCAAAGGTGCTTTTTTCCAAAAGGTAACTGGACTTTCTTGTTTTTTTCCTTTGAAGACATGTCGCTTCTCATCTAAGAAGCTTCTTCAGTTCTAACTTTTTCAATGGAAAAAAATAATGAGGAAGTCCAGTTGCCTTTTCGAAAAAGCATCTTTCAGACAACCATGACCTAGATGATTGAGAATTTCCATAGACAAAAAAAGCACTGACAGACTCCACAAATGTGCCCATGAAGTCAGTAGGTGTTGAAGACAAGATTTCCTCTTTTATCACCTGACTAGATAAAACTTGGTGTTCTGTACTCTTTTATTATTTTTGTTCTTATCATTGATACCTCACTCCAAAACATTGAGAAGACTGTTTTTTTAAAAAAAAATAATAATTAACTTGCTTGGATGAATGAATATGAAAAAGAATGTCTCTCCTCACACTATTGTTAGGTATTGAAATGAGATGCAGAAATTACTACTGGTCATAACAAGCAGAAAAGGGATGTTAGATTGCATTAAGCTGGCTGGGAAGATAATGAAAACAAGCATTAATCTCTCAGCTTTAAGTTAAAATTATAGTGAAAACTATTTCCATCCAAAGCAAGAGGCAGAATTCTTTGCAAGTGGAAAACCAGAAAGGTTGTATTTAGGTTGACTTTGTTTTAACAACACTGGAGAAAATGCAAGATATTACATGTAAAGGGAAATTAAATTTGAATTAAAATCAGGACTACAAACCTTTACACCAGTGCCTTTCAAACTTGGCAACTTTAAGATGTAGGGAGTCCAACTCCCAGAATTTCTCAACCAGCATACTGGGAGTTGAGGTCCACACATCTTAAAATCGCCAGTCTGAAAAGGGGTGCTCGACACATTTATCTGGAGGGAAGCCCCATGGAATTCAATAGGTCTTACTTTTGTGTGTGTGTGTGTGTGTGTGTGTGTGTATTTGTACTGTAACTGAATCTTTAGAGAAACTTTATTCATTTAGTCATTTGACAATATCAAAAATATAAAACTAATACACTAAATTATGCACAGTGCTATTGGAAACCACATTCATATTTAAGAGAGCAAAGTACTGTTATTCAGAAAAGATGAGTAATGCTATGTAACTACAGGGTACTGTAGTTCAAAAATTTAGACTGGATCCTTTTTTGCCCCAAGGCCTCTTTCAGCTCAGGAAAGCTGGTGCCAGTGCTGGGCATGGCCAAATTGAAGCGAGAAAACCCAGTCTCGACCTAGCAGGTGAACAAGCTGCTCTCCCTTCTCAGCAAAGGTAGCAGGGCTAGGGCAAAGCCTCAGAGGGCCAGACAGAAAGGTTAGCTGGCTATTTTCAGTTCAGGGGACATAGTTGCTGATTGTGGCAATGAGCAACATTGGCACCACTTTACTCTTGCCTGTTTCTCTTTGGCACAGGAATGTCATTAAGAAAGAACTTGGCTTCTCAAGCTTGTCTTAGATTTAAGTGATCAGAGGTCTTATTTTAATTATAAGATTCTAGTCTAATTTAATGGATTTTTTCATCTTAGCCCTAAAAGCCAAGGGACAATGCAAGTCGTCTTGGTAATGTTGCGGATGTGGAATTCTCTCTGTCATTCTGTGGGGTTGGCTACCTCAGAGTACTTCCCAGCTGTGCCATTTCAGAAAGGCAAGATAGCTGTTTCCTTTTTTCCTTTCCCTGAGGTTTCTTTGCAATGTCAAGCTGGAAAAAGCAGGGAGAGTAACCGGTTGTCCGAACCCCTTGTAAAACGCTACAATGCGCCAAGAAGGGCCGACGCAGGAGCATCCTCACGAGGCAGCCCTCCCTCCAAGGGGGCTCGTGCCCCCCCTTTGAAGCTTCCCAAAAAGAAAACCAGTGCCTGCCTACACCCCACCTCCCCGCCAGCCGCGCGCGCGCGCACTTCCCTTCGCAGCAATAACGTCAGATCGGCCCGGGGGAGCCCCCTCCCCGCTGCGGCGTGGATTCACCTCCGGGGAGCCGGGCGCCTTTTCCCGGCCACTGCGAAGGCAAAGCCCAGCGGGAGCATCTTTCCGCTGGGAAAGGACACTCGCCAGAGGAGGGGGGGGGGTCTGAAATGGAGACATCCGCCCCCCGTCGCCTGCGGGCGGAGGGGGGAGTCGGCGGGCACTGTTTCTGGAAGGCTCCAGGACGGCGGCCTCCAGGAAGGCTCCATCCCGTGGCGCAGCCCCTCTCCGCCGGGCTGGGCGCGGAGAAAGGGGCTTCCTCGCCGGCTAGGCACCGAGGGGAAGGCATACCTCCTCCTGCAAAAACTGCGAAGGCATCGAAAGGCCCTCGATCGGCACAGCTGAAGCTCTTTCACCCGGAACAGCAGCGAGAGGCGCGGCTTTTTCGGCTTTCCTGCAGCCCCCGGTTCCTTCTCGGATGCTTGGTCTGGAGCCTGCACTTAACGCTCTTCCTCCATCAAGCCCTTCCCCAGGATTTTAAACTGCCGGCCACGACCTGCAGTTACCCGCCGCTGACTGGCTGCTATCCCGCGACCTTGGCAGAAGGGGCGGCGGAGTGGAAGCCGCGCGTGCTCGGCGAGTGGTTGCCGGGGGCTGGTAGCCGGTGACGCTGCAACGGGGCGGAGGGTGGGGCGGACGGCGGCGATTGGCTGGCGGAACTTTGGTGCCACTGGTGCTTCCTCGGTATTGGCTGTCCGCAATCTGCTGTTGGACGGCGGTGCGGTCCCCGGCTCTTCTCTGCGCTTCTCCCCTGTTGGTTCAGCCGCCTGCCGCCCAGCCACGCCTCTCCTGCGACCGAGCTGGACGGGACGAGGGGGGCCGGCGCGGGGATGCTGTTTCGCACGCCGGGTGGAAGGCGTTCGAAGCCTCCGCTCGGCGTCCGGAGCGGGACCGTGGCTGAAACCCCTGCTCTGCCTCCCCCGAGTCCTTTCTCGGAGGCATTTGTTGCAGACACCTGGACCTTGCCGGAATCCCACGCCAAGGGGGGGCGGCGGCGCCCGAGGCAGCAGGACGCTCCCCGAGTTTCGGATAGGCGTTTTACTCCGGAGCAGGGCTTCCCGGGCCGAAGCTCCCAAAGTCCGGAGCAGGGGCCCCTTCAGCGTTGCCTGGCTTAGGGAACAAAACACAGGCGCGCAGAGTCAGGGCGTCCTCGCCCCCTCCCCCCCCCCCCGAAAATTGGATGACCTGAGTGAGGCGCGGCCTCGTTGCCTAGCAGCCTCCCCGGCTACCTCTAGCTGGTTCCCGAGACCTTCAGCCATTTCTGTGCTATTGTAACAATGAGATCGTTTTTTGGTCATTGCAATGGTTGGGACACTGGAAATAAGGAATGACCAGGGATTGTTAAGTGTGTAGAATCACCTATACTTTTGACCTTGGGCATCCGATGTCAGATCTCTTCCTGATTTTCCAAGGGCTGAGAGGGAGGTGGAAATATTCCGTGTGCATGTGGTGTTTGCATAATAACATTTGTGACACTTGCAGACTGACCAGGATGTAGGCATTTCATTATAAACTCAGCTTATTTATACAGAAGCAATTACCATTATGTGTAAAACATAAGTGCAAATTTTTAAATCAAGTTTGGACATACTAATATTTTATGTTCCTAACAGACAGGAAGCAGCAGGTGAAGTTAGGCAAAATCACATCAGATACCTGTACAATTAGCACAGGGGGCCCCTCAGGGCTGTGTGCTCTCTCCACTTCTCTCTATATACCAATGACTGCATCTCAAAAGATCCCTCTGTTAAAGATCCCTCTGTACTGACTCATTCAAGACAACAATGAATCTGTGTACAGACTGGAGGTTGGACAACTAGTCTTGTGGTGCAACCTGAACAATCTTGAACTAAACACACTCAAAACAGTAGAAATGGTGGTAGATTTTTGGAGAAACCCTCCTATACTACCTCTTACAATGCTAGACCACACAGTATCAACAGAGACCTTCCAGTTTCTAGGTTCTATCATATCTCAAGACTTAAAATGGACACCTAATATCAAAAACATCATCAAAAAACACAACAAATAATGTTCTTTCTGCACCAACTGAGAAAGCTCAGACTGACTGCCCAAGGAGCTGCTGATACAGTTCTACAGAGGAATTATTGAGTCTCTCATCTGCACCTCTATAACTGACTGGTTTGACTCTGCAACCAAACAAGACAGACACAGACGGATGATTATCAATGGATAATTAGAACTGCAGAAAAAGAACTATCAACCTGCCTTCCCTTGAGGACCTATATACTGCACGAGTCAAAAAGAGGACTGTGAAAATATCTACAGAACCCTCACATCCTGGACATAAATTGTTTTAACTTCTACCCTCAAAACGATGTTATAGAGCATTGCACACCAGAACAACTAGACACAAGGACGTTTTTTCCCCTATGCCATCACTCTGCTAAACAACTAATCCCCACAACACTGTCAAACTATTTACTAAAACTGTATTACTAGTATTCTTATCCTTCCTATTACCTATCTCCTTTTCTCTTATGAATATAACCTTGTTGCTTGTATTTTATGATTTATATTGTTTTATTTAGTTTCCTAGTATATTTTGATTGCTTATTTAGTATCCTATGACTATCACTAAGTGTTGTATCTTATGTTTCATGATGAATGTATGACTATGATCAAGATTCATCACTTATATCTTTTATGTACACTGAGAGCTTATATACTGAAGACAAATTCCTTGTGTGTCCAATCACACATGGCCAATAAAGAATTATATTCTTTGTTCATTTAAACAGTTTATAAAGATGATGTAACTGATCTACAAAACTCTGAAAAATTGACTTTTCAATCATTTATTCAATATAAATTAACAGACATTCCATTTCTTCTGTGGAATCACTAAGTACATCTGTGGCTCTAGTATCTGGTATGGCTGCCTTTGGTATAAAGAACCTCATGTAAGTGTTTCTTATAATTGTCCATCATCTCTGACATCAACTGGAAATATTTTTTTCACTTGTGCAATGTTTGAGAGGTTTCTTTTATACACAGCTGGTTTCAAATCACCCACAGCTTTTCGATGGAATTCAGATTCAGAGTTTGACTTGCCCATTTCAGAACTCTTCATTTCTTTTTTTTTCAGCCATTCCTTGTGAATTTATTGGAATTTTCAGGGTCATTGTCATATTGCAAGGTTTGTTTTTAGTTGAGCTTCCTTCTTCTGACAGATAGTGTCATGTTATCCTCTAAATGATGCGGTGAAGAGTCTACGGCGGTGAACTAATAGCAAACTCCAGATGCAGCAAAGCAGCCCCAAGCCCTAACATTTCCACCACTATAGCTGATATCAGGTTCATTTGGTGAAATGTTGTCTGTGGTTTTGCTAAACATGTCTTCTGATACTGTGACAAGTACTGTAGTTCTATCTTTACCTTATTTGTCCAGAGCACATTGTTCCAGAAGTCCTGGGCTTTATCTACCAGTAAATCTTTATGAACGAGTCTTACCTGATGTTCTTTCATCCTGGCACACAATCTAGGTCTAATTTGTGCAGTTTCTTTCTAATGGTGGGTTTATGCACTGTGAGGACAACTACCAGGAGGTCACTTGATAAAAATATGGGTGTTTTGGAAATCTCAGCATGTTCATTTCTTCTCTCAGGCCGAAAGGACATTCTGATCTGGGCAAGTTGGCAGTTGTTTGAAATCTTCACTTGTAGCTCATCTTTCAGAAAGTGAAAGTGAAAGTCATAGGTATCTATAGCTTTTCTGACATCCTCAGATATTTTTTTCAATTTGAAAATGGTAGTACTACGACCCTCAACAATGAAGAACAAGTAAAAAGGTGTGATTTCAATGAGATGGGTTCTTCCCAGATTCCTCTGATGATTTGCTGATCATTGTAGCTGATTTGCTGCACCTGATTTTAATGTTAGGTATTTGAGGTAGAGATAAATTAGAAGTGTACTTACCTTTTCCATATGTGAAATGTGCATTTATTTAAATTACACTGTGGACTACAAAATGTTAATGATCCATGTTATTTGTTATATCCTCGTTATCAATATTGTTGCAAAGGGTACTCAGGTATAAAATGGGTGACAGAAAGCATATGCAGAGGCCCTCAACCATAAAGGGCTCAGATTGTCAGCGTTCCATCCAAGTTCCAAGAATTCATTCAGTACTCAGTTAGATCCAAGTAAGAATTTATTAAAGAAACCATGTTGGCACATCTGGGAAAAACCTGAATCTGTAAGCCCAGGTTTCTCCACACCCAAAAGAATTCAAAGATCCACCCCCAAACCATCATCAAAGGTCACATTCCCCAAATCATCTTCCGAAGCCAACTTCCTCTCTCCTCTTGTCACTCCTCCTCCAGGTGCTGGTCAGGATGGCCTTGACACAGTTGAAAAGAATTTTGTTTTGACTAATAACCCCTTATTATGTTTATGTTCATTAAGGACAACACTGAGTACTGCAGGTAGCACAATTGCAGACCGAATCACAAATAAATGTCTATCTTTTAAGGGATTTGTTGTTCTATGACAATTTATAGCAGCATTTGACCATTACAGGTTTTGTTGGTTTTGATATCAAGGCATGAAAAATTAACCGGTAGTCATTTCCCTATAGACTAAGAAGTAGATTCTTCTTTCTCTTTCCACAGGCTAGTTCAATTTCTCCTTAACCACAAAGCTATATTCAACAAGATGGGTTGACCATATAAAGCATTTCTGGATATATAGTTTATTACCTACATCGAGTTGAACATTTATTTGTCTCAACTATGTTTTTCAAGATGTCAGCCTCAATAACATGACCAGGTTATCATTTGAATCGTAAAGCATTCTGCCTCCAATTTTTTACACTTAATACTGCTTTGATATAAAACCTCTAAAATTTTCCCAGATAGTGTGGCCAAACAAAATTCTGTAACAAAACAAAATTCTGAACTACAATTTTCATTGTAAAAAATCTCTGTTAAAATACAGCTTAGTTTCTGAGGAAGTAAACAACTGAAACTTTGTGGGTTTCTTTAGAAAAGATAGATATTAAAAAAAAACCCTTTCCCCCATAAATAGAGTTACATTTACAAGTAGTTCTCAACTTACCACAATTGAGCCCAACATTTCTGTTCACGGCAACGTGACACCGCAAATTTGACACCTGTGCCTTAAACCATCTCATAGTAAAATAACTATGCTAGGTAATACCTCCTATCACAAATGGGAAACATTTGTTAATTTTGCCCCATTTTATGACCTTTCTTGCCACAATTGTTAAGTGAATCACTGCAGTTGATAAGTTAGTAATCCAGTTGTTAAGTGAATCTGACTTCCCCATTGACTTTCCTTGTCAGAAGGTTGGAAAAGGTGATCATATGGCCTTAGGACACACCAACAGTCATAAATATGAACCAGTTGCCAAGCATCTGAATTTTGATCACATGATCATGGGGATGCTATAAAGGTCATAACTCTGAAAAACAGTCATAAGTCACATTTTTCAGTGCCACTGCAACTTTGAACAGTCATTAAATGAACTGCTGTATGTTGAAGACTACCTGTAATAAGATTTGTTTGGCATGCTTTATTTTTGACAAATCCATGTTGGCTTCTGGTTATAACTTTGCTTGTCTCTAGGTACCTGCACATTTGTTACTTGATTAGCTTTTCCAGGAACTTCTGAGGTATTGATGTCAGGCTGATTGGTCTGTAGTTTCCTGATCCATTATCCCCCCCCCTCCTTTTTTTTTTTTTGAAGATGGGAACTACATCGGCTCTTTCCTGGTCCTCTGGTAGTTCTCTAGTACTCCAGTATCTTTGAAAGATATGGGTCAGTAGTTCCAAGATCACATCTGCTAGCTCCTTCAGAACCCTGGGATGTAATTCATCTGGTCCTGGTGATTTGAACTTCTCTAATTAAAAGCTGCTCTGAATTTTTAGGGAAAGGAGATTTGTGGTCTCTGGATATCTGCATTAGGCTGAATTGCGGTTTTTATAAATACGATACTTTGCATAAACTACAATTAGCTGCCTTTTACTAAACAGTGCCATGATTTACAGATTCTGCTATGTCAAACATACAGTGGCTTGGTGCGATGTGTGTAGCCAGTCATGACCTGGCAGGTGTGTGTGTGTATAGGCCTGCCTACATAGACAATTATTTCTCAAAGGTGTCTTGTTCCTGACTTTTAATGGAAGATGGGCAAACCTAGCATTTGACCTTGCGTTTAGTCATTGTACGTACCTTCTGTGTGGAAACTCTCACTGCTGCAGACTGGCCACTATGCTCTTCAGGATATAGCAAGAAAGCAAAGACGTATGGGTAAGATTATTAATGCAGAGACAGTAGACTTTTAGGAAATTATTGCAAACAGATTTATCATTACAGTAAGCACAAATTTGAGTTAAGGCATCAGGTTTGGAGCATTAAGGTCTAGTTTTGTTAGACACAAATCCAGCTGGGTGACCTTGGGCCAGTCACTTTTTCTCAACCCTAGGAAGCAGGAAATGGCAAATCACTTCTGGAAAACCTTGCCAAAAATACCTGCATGCACTTGTCCAGATAGTTTCTGGGAATTGGACATGGCTGAATGGAAGAACTTTATGCTCCCTTCCAGTGTATGGTGTTCTATTTTCAAATTCAAGTAGAAATAACACATGTCAAAAGGATGATTTTAGCTATCTTTGTCCTTACTTGCAGCTGCATGAAGTAGAACGTTTAGTCCTCTAAACCATTCTAGACTTTTTAAGCAATACCTACCTTTAAACTGTAAACTGCAAATAGTCATTCAGCAATAATTAAGCAATTATTCATTATCTAACCTATGGTCAAATACTACAAAAGGCTGAGCTCTGGGGGAGGTTCTCTTCTGCCTCTAGATAACTTTTGATCACCTCCCATTGGATTGTGGATCACCTCCTGCCTCGCTTTTTACTTTGCTTAGACTGGATTCTGTGATAAGGGGCAGTGAGGCACCAGCCTCTCCTTCTTGCTTGACAGGGAGGGAGGGAGAAGAACTTTGGCAGGGAGAAGAACTTTGTATGGTGCAAATATTAGAGAAGCTGACTGGGGAAGAGAAAAAGGAAACATGTAGGTACCTATGCACCTTTTAATCTGTGAAGAAGCGGCCCTTGCATAGCAAAACCATAAAATGTCTTAGGAGTAAAATTTTCATGTAGTATATAGCTTTATGTGTGCATTTTTGAATGTGATCTTTTGAAGTGAGAACGGAAGTGTGGAGACCCTGTCCTTAGTCCTATTTGAGAAATGTTAGTGGGTACCTCTTTCTAAAGAGCACCTGTAGCACTTGGTGGCTAAACTCTGCTGCTGACAACAGTTGTGAGACTGCAAGTTCTTCGTTGTTTGAAGCCAAATATCCAAGTTTTCATATTTCTGACTCAAACAGCAATGGGTGTCTAGTCCAAGCCATGATAACATCAAATGTATCACGATTTCATTATACACATGAAGCAAAAAAGTTGTTTCACCTGCATGATGATTCCATGATGCATATGATCTCCCTTGCCCTCTACTGTGGAACTCAATGCCTTCCCTCGGCATTTTCAAAATAAGACCCTGGTTCACAACATTCTAGGTAGATGATGCATCCGCCAGTTTTCATCCCCTTTCCCACATCTGAACACAATATTCTAAATCATAGTTGAGGAAACCAACAGTACTCCAGCGAGTCTTTCCACACATAATCCTTTGAGGAGGAGGAAGTGAAGGAGAAGGTTCAACAGTTTAAAGAAATGCTTGCAATTCTCACGCACACCATATACACTCGGTCATATTTACCTGTAGCAAAATGAATGTTTGTGAGTCTGCTCCCAAGGATATTAATGAGAATGACATGTGATACAACTTAGTACAGTGAGCTGGTATGGATGCCTGAGCATTAATGTGTGGAAATATGAAATTTCAGTATATTGTTATGTTTCTAGTACTGTCCGCCAAATCGATATAGATTTCCACAATTCAGTTTCTTTGTTGCTTCATCCATTTCCTTCCTGTGGAAAGGGAGGAGACTCAAGGGAGGAGGCATAATTTGTTTACTCTGTTGCACATGATAGCTAGATGTGGTCAAGGATCAGTTCCTTCTTTCCCCTACAGATGATTCTTCTGACGATCTTCATTTGGAAGAGCTTTCTCTCTTGAGAAATCCATCTGCCTTCCATATTCTTTCAAAGAGCATTTTATGGAGAACAAAGCTGATCCCGGTGCTGAGAAGATGAGGTAGGTCACATATCGGTATGCCCTTCTCTTCATTTTTGGTTGTTGCCCAGCCTAAAATAAGTTTGACATAGGTACATGTTTTAGAGAATTATCCAATTTCGAAAATAAATGTAGTGACAGTAAGAAAGACCAGAGGCGGTGAGGGATCAGCGGTTCCGTGAGGCTGAAAATAACTTAAGCTAATCCTGAACATCTTGTTAAGAAAAGGGTGGGGACTTGTCCGTGTAGTCTTCAGGAGCCAACAATAGCATACAGGCAACCACATGCATATGCACACACATTACTTTGCATTTTGGATGATCGAGGAGGAGAGGAGGAGATGAGATGTTTGCAATAAATCATAGATTATAATGGGCAATGCAGTTGCAAGGAAAAATATTCTGTACTTTTGACTCCCTTTTTAGCCTGTATTTTTTTTATAGAGGATTGCCTTTCGGCATTTTAACTTACTTTGCTTTCTCAGTGCTTTCTTTCTTTTTTAAGCCGACCTTCAACAAAATGCAAAAGGGCCAGTTTGCTAGAGAAGGGCTACTCGACTCTATAAGAAGGCCAGTTTGCTAGAGTACAGGTGACAGGTTTTCTTGTTGTTATGTTTCTGCAACACCACCTGGTGTGCTCACAGATTTTCATAGCAAAGGAAGTTTGACTCTGAATTTGTGGAATGGAGCAGATCCGGAGGAATGAAACTAGACTTCAATCCCCTTCCAAATGAGTGAGGGCGATGGGATGTTTGTTTACTAGCAACGAAGGCTCAGTATGAGTGGTTAACATTTTGATAGGGCTGCAAATTGAGCAGAACCCAGAAATGGCAGAACATTATTTTTAACATTTACCACCACCCACAGTTTAGAAGGAACAGGTTTTTATTAAAAAGAATGTGTGATTAATGATTCACAGGCAAAGATGCAGCTATTAGTTACACAATACAGCATACTTGTATATTTTGGGGGATACACACAAAAAATTACATGCACATGGCTATGTATGAAGCTATCCATATACAACCTATCACAATAACTGAAGACGAAACGGCTTCCATCTTATTGCATACAGGATTGAAGAAATGCGTAGTCAGGAGCTTGCCATAAAAGATAGGAAAATGCTAGAAGCATAGAAAGTGAGGGGGGTACCTGGAGGCTCTGGCACATGAGAAGCAGGAGGGTAGGTGATTGACAGAACGTTGGTTGCCTTAACTTGAGCAGATGGCAGGATATGGCTCTGAATCTTGCAAGATGCTGGAGACAATACTTTCCTGTTTAGCAATGATCATCTGTATAATATAAGTGGTGAAACTACACTGGCATGGCTTCTTACTTTCATCCTTCTTCCCCTTTCTGGGTTAGTATAAATGTAAGTGATACATTCCTCAGGGCAATACTGGGGTAGAAAGAGCAAGTGATGAATAGACAAGGTTACAACTACCTCTTTCCTTGATTGAACCAATAGGGAAGGTTGTTAAAAACTTAGGGGAATTAACTCTTCCATTCCTAAGTAAAACTTCCCCAACCTTCATCTCCTTCAGCATTTAAGTTTAGATAAGGGATTTCATTGGCAGCAGGGATGCTTTTGCTGAACAGAAAGGCTTGTAGTGTCAAACTAGTTTGATCATTCTTGTGAAATTTCATTTGAAATGGTGAGAAGTTTCCTGCATGCCCCAGCCTTGTCCTCGGAGTGATTGCTAGCCTGTCAGATGTTGTTTAGGGAGTGCCTGTCCAAAGAGTAGCTACTGCTGTTATTCTGTCATTGCCTGGACTTCACGTAAAACAAAGATATAAGAAACATGGTCAGCATTCTTGGAAGGCTGTCAAGAGATGCCTAGCAACTCTACCAATGTTGCTGTCAAAAAGCAATTATATATTCCAGTGCGGAGGCAACTGAGTCATCTCAGTGTTGGATGAAAGCTTTCAATGGTTACCATAGTTAACTCGGAAATGTATGAATTGTTGAGCATCTTTGTTTTACTTCCAGGGATTTATGTTTGACTAGTTCATCCATTGCACTAAACCATAATGTTACTTACTAACTTTTGTTTAGGGTGAGGTATATATTCAGTGCCGTGGCCTGTCAGCTATTATTTCTGGCTCAGAGTTAAGTGACCTAGGCACTTGCAGCTTATTCAAAAAACCCTGATTAATGAATGAAACTCTGGCTATGTAATGAAATAATAGTTCAGAATGAAGTAGGGGACCAATCATTCCACTAATCATTCTTTGCCCCCTCCATTATCTGCCAGATTAGAAAAGGCAGAGAAACAGAAGGAAAGTGCTCCTGATGCCATGGAGTCTCGGAAGTCGGAAACAGCCAAACGTCTGGCTACATTAATCACAGGCCTGGTGGAGTGCCTGGGCTTCGCGGGCGTCATTTTCGGGTGGACATCACTGGTCTACGTCCTCAAACAGCAGAAGTACTTTGAGAACCTTTGCAAGCCAGCTGCCAATGCAACCGTCAATCAAACTCAAGGTATGGTCTGAGAAGACAGGAGGGGGAAGGCATTTTATCCTTTGTTTAATTTGCAAAGGTTAAATGAGCAACTAGTTTCATACAGCCATACAGCAGGAACATGCTACCTGTAACTCTCTCAAACCAAGTCCATCACCTTGAACTAAGCCCTGTCAATTGCTTGAACCTTTAAAAAACATTCCACCAGTGCAAAAACTGAAGATGGTTATCAACCCTAGGGCCCATCTCAATATGTGGCCTGTGGGCTTCAATTCTGCTTGATGCTTACTAAAGTCTTCTCACTGAATTTAATAACGGCAGCAGGTGCCATCGTGAAAGGTAAAAGGGTTTTGAATATGAAAGGTTCAAGTCTCCTTGCATCTCTTATTCCAGAAGAGAACTGCTGGCTATTAAAAATAAAGAGTTGATGGGGTTGAACAGGGAAACCTGGAGAACAAAAAGCCAAATGTATCAGTGTGGAAGATAAGACATAGTAAACATCTGCTTGTGGCTTTATGTGGCATTAGGGATTACACTTAAGTTTCCTCACTAATTTACAGACTGTACTGCTCAGGATGAACAGTTATCTCTCATCTTCACCATTGGCTCCTTCATGAACAACTTCATGACCTTCCCTACTGGCTACATCTTTGACCACTTTGGCACCACTGCAGCCCGTCTGGTTGCCATGTAAGTGTTGGATACACAACTCACTCACTCCCTGCCTTTTTTTCCTCAGAGATACCTGATGCCGGAGAACCAAGGTGGAATTTCAGGAGCACCTTTGTCTTTAATAATTGCATAATAAGAACTTGGCAGATTCTTTGATCAGATGAGAACCTGCTGAATTGCTTCCTGTCATGCAATACTTAATCCCCAGGTCTGAAATCTTTTCTTTTGACAGGGAGACCTTAGGCCAGAGAAAGACAGCTGTGAGACGGTCAACAATAGTCATATGCTTGCATGTGTGTGGTTTTTGGAGCAGCACCAGTTTCCTTCTCTCAATTTGCTGATAGTGATAACAACAACAACAACAACAATAATAACAGGTTTCCACCATTTTCAGGCTCATGCATTTTCAAGTAGGAGATACTGGAAGTGCATGAGCTGTGTTGGCGCAGTGATTGGAATGCAGTACTGCAGGCTACTTCTGCTGACTGCCGGCTGCCAGCAGTTTGTCAGTTCGAGTCTTATTCGGCTCAAGGTTGACTCAGCCTTCCATCCTTCTGTGATGGGTAAAATGAGGACCCAGATTGTTGGGGGCAATAGGCTGATTGTAAACCGCTTAGAGAGGGCTGTAAAACAGTGTGAAGTGGTATATACTGTAAGTTTAAGTGCTACTGCTAATTACAGCATCAATTATACAGTATGCTTAACAGTGTTAACTTGACTTCTAAATCTACAAAACTCCTAGCCTTCTCTATATGTGTAATGTGGGTTCTTGTATTATCACTCCATTATGGTCTCTTCCCCCCCCCCACATATAATATTGGGAGTATTCCTTTGCTTCCAAAATGTTGCCCATCAAAAGTGCCTCAAAAAAATCTTCAGTCTCTGCAGCCTGATTCAGCAATGCAAATGGGCTGGAAAGTGTTGAATGCTGGCACATTTTCTCATGAGAATCATGGCCTCTTCTCCGTGGATGTTTGAGCTGGATCTGCAGTTGTAGCAAATGATCTGGGAGAGTGCTGAGGTATCCATGTGGATTACACCCTTCAGTCTGTGCAAGGAAGGCATCATTTTTTTGCATGGCTTCTTTGCATAAGACCACTGTGCAAATAGTGAAGTGGAACATTGTGGAGAGACGCTCTAGCCCACTTCTTTTCATATTATAATGGGGAACATTTGTTAATGCAAGACACATTAAAATTGCCCCACAGTCTGAAGCAGTTAATCTATGCTTGCTGTATGCATGGAGCAGGCGTCAGTGATGGAAGAGATAAAGTTCCTTCCCCTCAGCATATGGTAACAGAAGGGAACTATGATGATCAGAAATTCTCTGGTGTACATATATAAAAATGTGCACTCTCTCTCTCTCTCTCCTTCACTTCCTCCGTCCGTCCCCGTCCCCCTCCCCTCTCTCTCTCTTGCCTTTCTAGTCTATCAGAACTGCCAGACAGCTGAAATGATAAATGCCTATTATCTCTGACAACCCAGGCGGCCTCCATAAGCCCAGAGAACTGTTTTTTCTTGACATAATACTCATCTCCACATACTTTAATGCATAGTTTTCCACCCTTTGGGTGGAGGGAGGGGGGAGCTGCACCCTATGGAAGTAGAATAGCAATTGCACTATCCCCCTTCCCCCAGTGATGTGTCTAAAGTATAAGTTCTGTATTTGTCATAGCCATCTACCAAATGGAATTGGATATTCAAAGATAAATGTTTTTGCTTTTGTTACTACGTTTGGCAAATTTTAATCGTTTGATAAAAACTCCTGTAGGAAAAGGAAACCACAGAAATGTGAAACAATTGTATAGAAATTATTAAGAAAAAGATTGAAAAATCCAGGATTGCTTGATCCTCATGGAACTCTGAAATATCCTTATGATGCTTATATTCTATTTTAGTCTTCAGTCCTAGCCCTTCACCTTTTTCTTTAGTTTCCTGTGAAGACTTCAACTTTTGAGGAGAGAAGTTTGAACCAAAATAAGAATTGCATTTCTGCCTTTTCTTTTGCTAGCTATTAGTGTTGTTTTGATGTTTACTGAGCAGCTGGTATATGGACTGATTATCTTTTCTTTTTACTGTGAATATATTTAAAGAAACATTTTTAATATGTTTAGCTTCTTTTATTAACCTTAATTATTATTATTTATTTCATTACATCAGCTCTGCTGTTCCTGGCTACCTGCCTGGGCGATCTATCCTCTTTCCATTTCCTATGTCAATCCTTTTTATGTTTAGATTTTCACTAAACTGTGTTGGGTAGCTACATTGATTTCTTCTTGTATATATCATTTTCCCCCTTCATTACAATTATTTATTTTTAGTTTCTCTTAGGAATTTCTATTCCTCCTGAACAACTTTTTAAATAGTTTTCATGCTGTGGCATCCTATTTCTTATGGCTTTGAGTTTATTCAACTCAATCTTTTTTGAAATTCAAGATAGAGGTTTGATTCGACAGTTAAATTTCCTTCAAAAGTCAAGTACTCCAAGAGTACCAAATTTCCCCCATGCACCTACTAATTCCATTTCTTCAGCTGATTCCTCTCTATCCGTTAGTATCAAAGCAAATGGAAATTCACTGCCACAAAAATATGACTCCTTGTTTTCTCAGCCAGTTTTAGTATGCGTTAAATGAAGACTTGATGACAGGACTGACTGAAAGAGGAGGTCAGTAGCTGGGAACCTGATTCTGTTGTCTGTTAACAAAGTGCGTTTATGTTCAGTTAGGAGTTGTAGTGTAGAGGACTGTTTCCATTGTGTGGCCATGGGAGTCGAGATCTTTGAGCCACGTTGATTAGTATCTACAAAGCATCTTGTCTCATCTTATGTCAGCTTATGCAGCTGGAAGTCCAAGGGTTCCTCCGTGACTACAATCCAGGAAGCTGCTATTTGCTGTGGCTGCACTTTAAGTTCCTTAATTGACTGCAAGTATTAATGGAGTGGGCGAAGTTAGGCACCTCATGTGAATGGACTGATTAACCACATGCAGGAGGGCAATGCTGAAGAGGCTATTTTTTTCCCCTCCCACTTTCTTCACGACTGTAGTAGGACACGTAGCCAATTTCCCAGAGCTGGGCAAGTCTTCTGGAAATACTCAGCTGCACATGCAAAGCATGGTGAGGTAGACTCTTTCAAGGTACACACCATTTCATGACCCATTTCATGGGTTTGCATTCCAGTGGTGGGTGAGACCTCAGCAAAACAATACAAACCCTTGTCTCATGTTTGAAGTATCACTAAAAGCCTTTCAGAATAACAATCATTTCAAAGGTAAAAGATGTCAGTCCAGTCTTGCCAAGAGAGGGCATTTCATGCCTGACTGAGAAACAAAGCAAATGAGGAAACGGTGTGAATTTTGGACCAGCAACTTTTTCCTGCAAAAAATAGCTGTTTGTAGGCTATTTGTTCCTATAAGTAGCTCTATCAGCCAAATGTTAGCCCCTTTGATTTCAACGGGAGCATTTAATATATGCTGCGGTGCATTTTCTATTAAAAATAAGCATGGTTGAGAAGTGACTTGCTTTGACTGGCTCACTTGTATAGAGCTGTAGGACAGGCTTCTGTTAACTATACAAAGGCAGTTTGAAAACACAATTAATTCTGGTCAGGAAGAAATCACCTATGACAATGTAAAAAATATGTTTTACTTTAGTTTCCAGGAGCTCGTGCCAAAATCTTGAAAGAGGTGGGGAAAGTTTAGTTTCGCTATGAAAGAGGCAGCCTTTGTAGCCACCCAGCATTATTAGCAAAGCATCCGTGAGTCAAGTCAAACTGCTTCACTGCCAGTGAATGAAAGATGCAGAAAGCAGCTGGGGGCGGGAGCAGCATATGAAATGGAAAAGGTTACAGTGGATCCTTTTATGGTGCTAAAATTAGCAAAACTCATGTTAGAGACATGAGACCAATACTTTTAAAGTGGAACTCTCCAGTATTACCCTTTTAAAAGTTACCCTTCAATGCCCTTAGAAGTCTTCCCAAGCAGAATGGAATGGCTACAAACACCAAGTTTGTAGCCGGGCTGAGGAAGGTGCTCAGTCGCTGGTAGGCAAAGCTCTCTTCAGGTTTCTCACTGAGTAGAATTAAAGAAAATGTTGCCTCTAAGCCAGCAGAATCAAGGCTGGGAGAGAGGCCTGAGGGGTGGAGGCAGAAGACGCTGAGTTCCATCAAACGCATGCAGTCTGAATACAGCCACTTTGTTACAGTAGACAACTGGGGATGTAAAGATTGTGCTAAAAGCTTTTTAGAAAAGGAAGGTGGGTGAAGAAATCTTTTGGTACTGTTGACTCCATTGCTGATGTTCAAATGGATTAAGCAATCCATCTCAGTCTGTAGGAAGCCGGGAGGACAATCTTTCCTTTAGAATTACTTATGGGGGTAAAGATGTGCTGTGGAAGAGTCAAACAAGGGGTTACATAGCAGAGTCCAAAGAAGAAAGTATGGAATTCAGGGCAGCTGCCTTTCACATAAGTTCATTGAAGCCCAATGAGATCTGTGGTCAGCAGGGCACCCCCAGGCCTAAAGCAGCCCACTGATGTTTGTAGCCACCGTTTATAGACAGAAAGACTAAATCATTAGTTTAGGAAGGGACATCATACTAGCCTGTTGAAATGAATTGGGATTAGGATGGCAAATTCTGTAGGCTTTCTGTAGAGCAAACATTTGGAAACAGCCTCAGTGTGGAGGAGGTCTCAAAATTGTGAGAAAAGAGAGAGGTTTCCTCATCCCCAGCTAATGCACCCGATGCTGCTAATTGCAATAATCAGGCCCATCTGATTCCGTAGATCCCCTGAGTCCAGCTTCCTTGGATGAATGCAGAGGTGCTTGCTTCTGTGTGCTGCTGCCTTCTCTGAGTTATATTCTGAAATATAAAGTGTCTTTGACTCATCTTCATAGTGATCTGGCGAGCCGTGCCTTTCATTATTATTAGCAGCCTAAGAATAGGGGCTCCAGAAAAGGTCAGAGAGCCAAGCAAGTGGCTTTTTCAAGTTCTCAATGAGAATATTGTCTTCAGAGGCACATTTTCAAGTCACTGTTTAACTCTTTCCCTCCATACTATAGCTCCAATGGAGAGAAAGTAGGAGAGAGAAAGAGAGGTAAAAGCCTTCTTCATTTCCCCAGCCATTTAATGGATTACTCAATTTTCCTTGAATCTGCTGCTTGTATAAGAAATTACTGTGTTCAATCCAGGCATTTCCTCTCATGTCTAAACTATTGCATGCTTATTGTGGTTTCAGTAAATGTTGCAGAAATAAATGAAAAATTTCACCCCTCATAACCACTTAACTTCATTGGGTAACTGCAGAAAACATTCTCAATGTGGCAACACTGTAGAATGATGTAATACCGAGAATATCTGAAATTAGCTAAGATGGTTATTTTTGTTTCTTGCTGCAAAAGCATTTGAGAATTGAAATTCATCTCGGTCTTTCTTAGTGGTCAGATGTGACTCACCATTCTGAAGATGTGATATTATTAAGTGAAAATAACTATATTTCAAACATGTATTTTTCTCAGAATTTAATTACTAAGTTCTATTGTAATAGGAATGACACTAAACTGGTGACATGAATATGAACTAGCCAGCTGAAAGGTTCTCAACAATTTTTAAAAATGTTATGGGTAAAATGTATACGCTTTTACTTTCCCCTGCAGTTTTTATAGCTAGAGCTGGGATGGCAGATTACTTATTTGGATGACAGCAAGGGCTGGTGGAGAGGATTTAACTCTTTCCTTTCCTGCTATGACCCAAGAAATCCATTACTTTGTGAAGAAATCCATCTAGTGGTAACAATAAGCAAGCTTCACTCAATGAAAATAGCAGTTTCAGAAACAGGATTTTCTTCTTAATTAGGGGAGCAAAGGCTAAAACACTCTAGAGCAAGGGTATCAAACTCAAGGCCCGGGGGCCGGATCTGGCCCGCAGAGTGCTTAGATTTGGACCATGGGGCTGCCCTGGAAACAGCGAAGGACCGCGGGCGGCCCTCCTGAGCTCCGTTTTTGTTGGCAGAGGGTTGCAGGAGGCTGTCGCAGCCAAAACGGAGCTCAGGAACCCGTTTTTGCTGGCAGAGCACTCGGGCCACCACGGGCACCCCAACACGAGTGACATTGAGCTGGCCATACCTACCCTGGCCACACACACCCCGCCCTCCTCCCCGAGGTCAAACCCAACCCTGATGCGGCCTTCAATGAAATCGAGTTTGATATCCCTGCTCTAGAGACTTCCTATGAATCAATCTCGATAGCTGACACTTTTGATCTTTTATCATGTCTTCATACAAAGTGATATTTAACTTGCATGATGAAGTTTGCGTGAAGAGTTCCTATGTGCTTCTTGTGTTGGTCTGAAGATGACTCACCAACCATTTGTTGAGAATGTGAATGCATAATGCTGTCCTCAGCCTAGAGCTCTGCCCACCATAAATACAGGCGTTGTTTGTCTTTTTTTTCCCCTTGCTTGTTGGCAAAAGTGGTATTTTCCACATTCTCCTGGCACAAATAAATGTCCTGGTATGTATTTCCAGCACATCAATTGACTTCTGTGTGCTGTTGCAAGCCAGCCACGCTGTCTCTCCTCCAATCACTGGTACTTGCCTTTCATCGGTGTCTAGTCTTGGCCTGCCTGCTCCCACCGAGAAGGAACTTTCCTACATAAATCCCTGCAAGGTGCATCTTAGGCTTATATGGACTCCTTATATACCTGAAAACATTTTTGGTTTAGAACGCCAGTCTGCTGGTTCCTACATGGGTGAGGCACTGGTGTATTGCTGGATACATGAAGAAGTTCAAGTGGTATGAGTGGGTTATACAAGAGCTATTGTCACTTTCTTGTCTCTGCCTGCCATCCTAGTGTGGCAAATCCCATATAATTTCTGTGAGAAAGTATTATTTTGCACACTTTATGGGGTATTAATAGGCGCTGCAATCACTTGTGACAGGAGTCACCTTGCAACACTTATTGATTGGGATATATGGCACTCGGAGTGAATTTACTACAAGTTTGACCAGTTTCCTTTTCCCACCAATTTTTAGTCTTTTAATTTACAAGGCTGATATATCTCTGTCCAGGAGAAAAAAAGGACCAGCTGACAAGCAGCTGAAATTCAATCAGGAGCTCCACTCTATATTCATCCTCCAGCCCACCGTGTATTGGCTGGGATGTTTTTGGACAAATGTCTACCAGTCTTAGAGAAGATTAGTAAGCTGGTTGGCTCGTGTTCCTGTTGCTTGGAGTTTCAGAAGAAGAGATCTGATTCTGTGCTGATCATGCTTCAGTTGACATGTTACTGGTGCAGAGCATCTCCAGCCGGGCTTTCTGCTTTGCATTACCTCAAAGTCCCCATCCTAAAGTTCCACTAGCCAGATGAGGCTTCTTGCAGTGGGCATGCAGAGAGGCTGCTGCTGGCATATCCAGGAGCTGACTGGAAGCATCAGAAGAGGCTCTGTTGAAACTGCCAGAGGCAGCCTCAGCAGTGAAGGAGGCAACTGCTTTGTTTTGCTTTACTTTCAGAAGTATAGAGTGGATGTTGTTTTGTGAATAATTTCAAAGCCTACTTTGTGTGAAACTTCCCGATAGCTTGTACCGATCACATGATACATTACTAATTAGCTTAAAGTAGAATTTAGCCCCCAAAATGTACCTTCTTGCTCACTTCTCCCATCTTATAATTTTAATCTTATATTCTCTTCCTCAGTCAGCATCCTTTCATTCTCCCTGAGTATTTCCAATTTCCTCGATCCAAAATTTCACTTTACTGATACAGCTGGATGACCAGTTGACCTTCTGTCTTCTAACGATGCCCATAATTGCCACAACTGCCTACTTATCTAGGTTAAAGATGGAAAGCTGGAGAAGAAAGCCACAGTATCTGGTGGAGATGAAGTGAAAATATGCCACAACCTCATATACTCTCACATCTCAGGCTCTCCTTTTGTTTTCCAGATCCTCCTACACCATAGGTACTCTCCTCATTGCACTTTCTTCAGCAGGTGAGTGCTTCTGAATGAAGAGCCCGCTTGAGCTCACTAAACATGTGTCAGTATGTAGCAAATACTAAAGGAAGTAAGATGAATACTGGTGATGAATCATTGGGAGATGTTGGATTGATGGGGGCAGTTCTCTGCAGTTTGTTTCCTTTTGCTAGCATAGCAAGTTAGCAGCATAAGAAAATGTGGTTTTCAAGAATATATGGGTGTGCCTTGATATGAGTAAAGAACTTGCTACTGGTTTGGTAGGCTTGAACACACACACACACACTCCCCCCCATCCTGTGTAGCAAGCTCTGATTTAGGAATGTAAAACAGCACAGTGAGTCCTTGAATTACAATCACAATTGTGACCAGAACCTCCATTGCTAAACGAGAGAGTTAAGTTGCAACCAATTTTTTTGACATGGTTGTTAAGCAAATTACTGTGATTTGTTAAGTGAAGGATGCAAGCGTTAAGCAAATCTGACTTCTCCCACTAACTTTGTCTATCGGAAGCCAGCTGGGTATGGTCCAAATGGCATTCACACGATCCTGTAACATTGTAACCATCATAAATCCATGCTGGTTGCCAAGGGTCCGAATTCTGATCATGTGACTGCAGGGACTGGTGTTAAGTGCGAGAACTGGTAGTAAGTCATTGTTTTTAAGGAGTGTTGCAACTTTGAAAGGTTGCTAAATGAATGGTTCCAAGTCTCGGACTAGTTGTAGTTACACAGTTTGGGAAACTCAGATAAATTTTATCGATTTCAAATTAAGATTGTCAGATCAAATTAAGTTCAAATTAAGACTGTCAGATATAGATAGCCTTGTATCTTAAAAGTTATATAGAAAAGGAAATACTGTACTGCCAGGTTTTCTTTCATATAAAGGTAACAACTGTCTTTTTTTAAAAAAAATTATTTAATGCTACCAGTAAAAAAACCCCAAGATCCTTGTTCTCCTTATTCCATTAATTCATCTTAGCTGAAGGCAATTTAGTGGGTCCAACTATTGATAGTGGACCATAGACTTAAGGGTAGGGCATGGTACATAGAATGCCTTGGTAACTGGTTATCAATGCAGGGTTTAAACTAACCTCTGTTAGCTAAATGAGGGGTAATGGCTATCCTTCGACTGTTCAAAGCTTCACAAGTAGTTAGATGTGGAGGATATACCACATCCTAGCTATTCATTGTGCTATTTTCTGAGATTTATCTTAATGTACATTTATACATTTATCCTGAAAGGCTACAAGGTGTCTGACTGGATGTGTGCCTCTCTTGAGAAGTAATTCTGCTGTATGTATTTTGGTTGAAATGCTTGAGCTGGGGCCAGCTCTCGACAAAAATCATGTCCATTGTCTAGCTCACTTCTGCTCGTGCACATCTGCGCACAATATTTGTTGCTAATATTTATCAACAGGCAAAGGCAAGGCAAGGCAAAGATCGTGGGCTCATGTTTTTATGACTAATTTCTCAGTCTCCCGAACTTATGTAAAATATCTGTTCCTACAGTTTGCTATGCTCCACACAATGTATATTATGGACTAGTAGGTTGGAATGGTTGAATGGGGCAATATATGAATGGCTTTTCCAGCACTAGCGAGACTGATTATCTAGTTCTGGTCTGTGAATGAATTATGAAAGGTAGACAACAAGTACTTTGAATGATAACATTATCTGTGCCTTCGTTATCAGCATAATACAACAATTTGAATGATAAGATTATCTGTGCCTTCGTTATCAGCATAATACAATTTTTCTTCTTTCCAGCCACTGCAATAATGTTGTATCCAGCACTGACATTTATTTCTGTTGGTGGGATCCTTCTCATTCTCACAAATATGCAGGTTTGAATTTCTTCCCTTGTGCATCCTACTGGGGTGGGATGCTGGGAAAAGAATCAGTTCAAAAAGAACTTTGGAGGGGGGGGGGACAGGCGTAAGTCTAACCCTGACAACTTTTACTTGGGTGTGGGGAGATCCCAGAGATATCTTTATTTCCTCTTTTGGGGATATTCAAATCCAGTTGAGAAAAGAGAACCATGATGCCATTTTCCTACACGTTCAGAATGTATCAGGCTAGCCTGGAGATGAAATCCCAAGAAAAGTGTCCACAGGCATAGAAGAAATCTATTTCACAAATTGCTTGTTCTTCCATAGCATCTAACTTTTTATATTCTAGCATAAGTAGAGCTGAGTTCATATACTATATCCTGCTGCCACAAAAGGGGATTAGCCCTTTTAATTTATTTCTCCAGGTTGGGAACCTGTTTGGAAAACATCGGTCCATCATCATTACCCTCTATAACGGAGCTTTTGATTCTTCCTCAGCTGTATTTCTTATCATCAAGGTTGGTGAGAAGGGCTTTTTTTGTTTTTTGTTGGTTTTTTTGCCTCCCATGTCAATTTAACTTTAATTTTAAAAAGGCTCCCACTTCTGTGTTTGGATTTACTGCCTTGTTGCTGCTTTTGGTAGGCGCTGGATCGCCATCGTATGCACAGAATTACTTCATTGTCCTTATCTATAGCACTAAAGCATGACCTTAGATCCATCTAAATTATCAGCACTATATGAATTAATGACTAATGATAACTTGTTTAAACATTCAACGAAACAGCCGGCGCCAATGCAAGCCAGGCTGCAACCTTAGGAGGGCTAAGAGATAACGAGAGCACAATCACAGAAGGAGGATCACAAGAGAGTAGATAAGCAAGATCAGGGAGAAAAATAAACTAGCATAAATAGATAATTGAATTGGTTTTACTTTCAGAGATATATTATCTGGATTTATATGCTTAAAACTAAGACCAGAGGTAATACTTTTCCTTCTTACCTCCAGCAGATCTATTTTCTCATTACAGGACATGTGCAAGCTGATTTGGAAATACACTGATTAGCCCATGCATACTCAAGAGCCTTAGTTGCATGCATATAGCTCCTTTGCTAGTGGGCATTAGAGAAAGGCCACCATTTGCATTTGACCATGAATCTGGGACATTTTCACCCGTCAATGCTGTTAACAGCCAATTTATATACCAAAATGATATACCAAAGTCACTCCTGTCCATTCAGTTAGTCCACCTGGGGCAGAGCAGAGGTTACAGCCAAAATGAGACATACAAACATATAGGTATATTTTCATTTTATTTGTAACCCGCTTTTCCTTCAGGAGCTCAAGGTGGTATACATAGCATTCCCTCCTATTTTCCTCTGCGGCAACCCCATGAAGTAGGTTGATCTGAGAGTCAGACTTGTGGCCCAAAGCCACCTGCAGAGCTTCATCCTTCTTTCAAGGATTGGTATTGGTTCTTCTTCAATGAAAATCAATCTTAATGAACTCTAACTTTGAGCAAAAGCTTATCAGAGAAAGAGGCTCTGCACCCCTTTCCCTTTTGCATTTGTTTGGGGATAGAGAGATATCCAGGTTTAGATGGATCAGCCACATAAACTCTGCAGGTGGCTTTGGGCCACAAGTCTGACTCTCAGATCAACCTACTTCATGAAGTTGCCGCAGAGGAAAATAGGAGGAGGGAATGCTATGTATACCACCTTGAGCTCCTGAAGGAAAAGTGGGTTACAAATAAAATAAAAATATACCTATATGTTTATTTTCCTTTTGGGTTGAGTAGGTAGACATCAGGAAAAAAAGGGTAAGGTGGCCTCCTCTCCTTCCTTCCATTTATGGGAAAGTGCTTTGCATTTCAGACATGGAGGGTGGGAAAGAGGGAGGCAGTTGCCTGCCATAAAGTCTTTGTAAAGTCTGGTCCTTGTTCTTCATGTAGATCTCAGGAGGGAGTAGGAGAGGCTTGCTGTTGAAAGCAGAGTGAGCCTGATTTCAGCAGGAATTTGCGCTACAAGTGAGAGAGGGGACTCTTTGTCCTCTTGCTTCTTGTAATTCATGACTCAGCTTTCTAAAGCTCTTTTGTGGCTAAACTTTGCTTGTAGAGGAAAATAAGAACTGGAGTTTCTGGGCAATTCCCAGCAGAATGAATTAACTAAGGCTGAGAGACCCAAAGTAACCGTACTATGTAATATGTTGCATTGACTATAGCCCCCATCATCCCCAGCCTTCTGACCAGGTTCATCCAGCATCTAGAGGAGGTTTAGGATTCAATTTATTGTAGACACCATGATACTGTCTTAGCCTGCTGTAGAAAGCAGACCATTTGTTTGGGTATAACATGTCATGTGAATTTTAGTTTTATAAACCCAAGCCTAGGATTTAGTGTAGGTATGGACTGCACTTTAGATTTGAAACCAAAATTGTATGCCACTGTGGAAGTGGGGATACACTGCACCTATCTCCTTAAAGAAACTGTATTTTTTCTTGGGCTCAACAGCCATTTTCTCCCCTTTTGAATTAGGAAGCATGTAAAAGAAACCTCTCAAACCAACCAGATGTTTTACATGAAAACTCATCATCATTCACATCAGTGACCTAGCTTTGCTCTAGTTGCTTCCTTGCCCCTCTCACTGTGGCAATGGGCCCTTTAAAAACATTCAATGGTGGTACCCAAAAATTGCCCAAACATTTCAGAAGCCACCCGCCTCTGCTGAGAAGGACCTGTCAATGATCAGCATAGAGCAAGTGGAAAGGAGGAACTGAAGCCTTTCCATCTTCCTTGTTACGCTTCTGCAGGAATTCAGGGATTGGCACACACGGTAGGAGCATTAAAATACAGCCAGCTTATCTTGGAATGCGTTGTTTGTCCTCAGCTCCTGTATGAGCAAGGCCTCTCCCTGCGAGCCATGTTCTTCTTCATGTCTGCCTGCAGCGCCTGGCACTTAGTTCGCACCTTCTTCCTGATGCCCCGGTACCATATTCCTTATCCACTGCCCCCAGGCTATACATATGGGTAAGCAGCAATTCTGTCCGATTGGCATCTGATTCCTCTGCTTGACTTTCCCAAAATCCTAGTCCCTTCTTACATTCCTATCATTTTTCTGCCAGTTACTTCTTCTTTTTTTTCTAGCTGTTATCGTGATGCCTGCAATCTTAAGTGACCAGAGAACGTATTTTAGGGACCTTTAGATCCTCTCGGTTAATCCTATAAAGACAATCCTTCTTTCCGAATGCTATTTTAGGCACGCACTGTGAAAGCTTGTCCTTGGATTTGTCTAGAGATGCGCTTAGCATCTGACTGTCACTGTACCTTTAACAGCAGTTTGGTGTGCAAAAGTAATTTGATGTCTAGAAAAGCTGCACCGGTAGATCTATTCTTAACATCCAGCTGCTATTTAAGGTAAAAGATGCATCCATGCATTGTTCTGTTAACAATTTTAGATTCATAACTTTCCTTGTGCCTGCCTATTCATCCTAAGCTTTTTTGCTTCTGAGTTGCTATGTCATGTTTCAAGTGCTGTAAAAATTGCAGGAAAATCTGAACTTAACAATAGAGCAGGCAGCCTATACTGGGATGACTCATGTCAGTTAAATGAATTAAGTATGCCTGCAGATTAGGTGTCATTAGCAGGCCAGACCTCTAAATGTTTACTTGCAGATATCAACACTTAATTTCATATTTCATGAAATACATCTCATAGTTCTCTAAGTTGACTCTGGATTGATGAAGCCACTTCTTGTGAGTGAAAATCAGGAGGAAAACAAGGGATGAAGAGCTGAATTCTCCACTTACTTGTCTCTTCTGTGCGTCTAAGTGCGCCTTTCTTCCCCTAATTTCAAATAATATTTGCAAAGGTATTTTATTTTTATTTATTTATTTATTTTTACATTTATATACCGCCCCATTCCGAAGACTCGGGGCGGTTTACAGCTTAT